>VZTT01057897.1:3453-21220 GCA_013400855.1 Buphagus erythrorhynchus | reverse complement strand
CTTCTTCTTCTTCTTCTTCTTTGGTGATTTTTACTTCCCAAGTTGGTTTTGTTCCCTTTGTCACTTTTTGTGATGAAGGCTATCAACTGTTTTTAGAAAGAGCAGTAGATTAATCAGATGTGGTTGTACTTGAGGCATTTACATTCTGAGCCTTATTTTCTTTTTAAAAACTCTGCACTGTTCTCTCCCTTTTATATAATGACAGTCTGGTTCTTTTCATACTTTATTTTTCTTTTAAGAGTTTTGTTTGCCTGGTGGTAAAATTTAGTAGGCTGCAAATTTCAAGGCTAGCTCAACATGTTTTTTAAAGCTAATACTCACATAGCAGCTTCCAGGAGCTGATGGTAATGAGCAAGGATGTAGGGGTTTTTAATTAGTTACTCCAACACTTCCTTGAAAATATTTGCATGCATATAAGCCAGTTATAGAGATCTGTTGCTCCTAAATGCAAATGTTGCAGCACTTACTGCTTTGATAACAGTCTTTAACAGTGATTTTTTTTTTTAACATAGCACAATATATGTGCTGCAATGACAGCTTAAAGTCTTCTTTTGAATAGAGGTGTAACTAAAGTATTTGGGATCTTTGAACATATCAACTTTAAATACTCATTTGTCTCTCCTTCAGTCCTCCTGCTTCTTCCCTCTGTGTCTCTGTCCGTGTGCATGTAAAGAAGTGTTGCTTCTTTTCACAAGCAAAAAGTCAAAAATATTTTTTTCACAGACCTAATTTCTATCCTGAATTTTTTAAGGCAGAAGCATATGTGGTTTTGTTCTGGTTTTACCTGCTGGGGGTTCTTCTGCTTTGAAGATAACTGGTAAACAGCTGACCATGTAAACACAAACATTTATTTTTCCTTGATTTCTGTTTCCTCTTTGTGTCAAAATATTCGTAGTCTAGTGAATGTATCATGATTTTGAGGCTTTATGGTTATTAAGAACCTCTGGTGTTATTTCTTGCATCATGCCAGCCGTGTGATTTCAGCCTCAGGTCCCAGACAAGCTGCAGTGTATGCTTTGCAAAGGCACTCATTCCTACTGGAAAGACAGCAGGTTATTACATTGCTGCTATCAAGCACTTGATTTTACCTTAATTCTTACTTTACTTTTAAAAAGACCAGACTTTTTTTTCCCCCCCAGCCTGCATTTGCCTACCTTCTCTTTCTCAATCACTTATGGTTGCAGCTTTGCTCACTAATTACAAACTGCCCTGGTGTCAGGACTTTCCCTTCCAGCACTGCACTGACACTGAGGTGAGTTTTCTGTGCCCTTTTCTTGGGGCTGGCTGCTGCAGTGTGTTATGCACAGGTGAGAATTCCACAATTTCCAGTAATTTAATGACTCACTCTTGATTCTCTGCAATATCCCAGAATCATCATTATTTGAAAATTGGATGGCAGGACTGGACACAGCAGTGCTGGTCCCATCAGTGATGCACACCTGTAATATCATGGCCTCCTGCATAATCATGCAAGTATTGCATTAACCTAAGCCCATAGACTGCATAGGGAATTCATGGTAAATTGATTTCCTGAAGTCCTTTTCAGTGTCACTGCATTTCAGGATATGGTATTCTGTGTTGTTAGTGTGACCTACATTCTCTCTTCTGACATATCTGACTTGGTGTCAGCCTGTATTAAAACCTTTTTAAAAATATTACTTCATTTTACAAGCTAATTCAAATAGCACATTATAACTGACCTATCCCAGCCTCTCCAATTGTTATTTGACCTTTTTTTTTTTAATATACCTTTAAAGTAGCCAGTTTAAAATATTTAAAATATTTTCTTTCCTGGATATTTTCATAAATTCCTATTCTGAACACAGTCAAAAGGCATTTAAAAAAAATAATAGGAACACTGGAAATGGTACTAGATGCACCCATATTCAGATATGATGACCAATAAAAGTGCTTTTTCAGGTTTTAATATGTTTTACTGTTGTACATTTTTAATACTGTTGTTCTTCAGCAGAATGTAGTGCAAAAACTTTCAAACATTTATTAATTCAAAATGCAAATGCAATTGCTTTTTACAACCAAATTTTTTGAGAAATGAAAAAATTATGTCAGCCTTGTATAGATGTAGATAGATATAGATATAGATATAGATATATAGATGATATAGATAGAGATATAGATATAGGTATAGATATATAGATATAGATAGATATGATTCCCATATACTGACTAGGCATTATGATCTAATTTTTCAACTTTTTTTTTTTTATCCCAACCTATGGTAACTTCTCCAAAGGGTCATCTTAGCCACAGCTCCTGATCCCAATGGTTCTCTGAATTTCTCTCTGCCTGCAGCTCCTTCATTTTATCTGGGTGAAAACATG
This sequence comes from Buphagus erythrorhynchus, assembly GCA_013400855.1. Classification (NCBI taxonomy): domain Eukaryota; kingdom Metazoa; phylum Chordata; class Aves; order Passeriformes; family Sturnidae; genus Buphagus; species Buphagus erythrorhynchus. The sequence continues at coordinate 18,878 of VZTT01057897.1, read as the reverse complement.
ATTTGGCCACCTTTTCCCATCACCTACTCTGGAGGTTGTATTTAAGCCCTTTCCCTGACCACCTAAATTCAGATGGCTACAAACCAAATTCTTCTTCTCCTCCTTCCCTGCACCACTGTAAGCCACGAGCCAGCATCAAGACTGGTTCACACAGGCTTATTTTTTTTTTCCTTCTCCCATAACCACAACTCTGTGAAAGAATTCCATAAAAATCTCTTTAAAATTCCCACCAGAGAAGAGACTTTATCATCCATCCTGTGGAGGGGTGGGTGTTCACTGGGGTTAGGCACAGCTTCTTAATTCCCTCAAAAGTAATTTGAAATGTTGATTCTAACTAATAAGTTATAACTAATAACTAATAAGCACACTCCACTTTTCCATGTCTATTTGTAAGCATAGGGAAAGACATTATTTTCACACACATATTCATGGGTTTTTTGATAGATACCTGTCAATTGACAGATGAACTTTTAGATTAGTAAAGCTCTCAGAATGAGAGGCACCCACTTAACCAGTTTATTGTTTTCTTAATGATAACAGAAGAGCCTTGGCATGTTAGTGTTTCCTCGAAGAAAATCCAAATATCCACTTGCTCAAAAGATCAAAGAAAAGAGCAGTGCTTTCAGTTAGGCTGGGCAGGTTATGTGGGACTCTGTTCTTGCATAATTATTGGCAGCTTGTCTGGATCTCTGTCAGGATCTCTGTCACCTGCACAGGCTCTGTGCACCAGACAAGGACCTGGTTGTTAATTCTGTAGGTCATTAAGGTACTAATTCTTACTCAGAAGGCAACTCCAGATCCCAGTGAAGTCGCCTCAATTACTGGCTGCTAAATTGATTGCTGGCTGTTGTATCAAAGCCCCTTCTTTTATTTTTAATGAGAAAATTTTGTTTCACCAGGGAAAAAGTAAGAAAAGCCATATGAGAGCAAGGCAGTTTGCAATGATCACATGGGCTGTGTGAGAGTCAGGCTGTGCAGGGGCTGAGGAGGCCACAGACTGTGGCATCCTTGCTAGGATTTTGCCTCCTGACAGCTGTGACTGCACATGTTCTTTGTCTTAGTGAAGAGATGCCTCAAAGCACACTGGGTTGAGGAGGAATGGCAGAGTTTGCCAGGACAAAGCAAAGGCTGAGGAGCCCAGCTCCTGATACAGGTGCTTTGAAACTGTCCAGAGGTGCAGCTGCCTCAAGAAGTGTTTTATGAAAATATTGGGCTGTTCAGCCTAAATATGTATTTTTTAAATTTTCCTTTCAGAAGAGAGAAAGTGTTGTGCTGACCATGCATAAGAAAGCCAATCTTGTTGCTAACAGATACATGATAATGTGTGAGGAGACATTTGTTCAGCTGAGTCACTCGTAGCCAGAGACAAGTGACAGTTCTGGGAAGTAATAAGCTGTCATGTAGTGTTTCTTAAATGCATGGATTTTCTGAAACCCTGTTCGAGGGGTCAATAGCAGAGCAGATGCAATTGTCTGCTGTATTACAGAGACCTCGAGAGTCAACTCTGCATTTCCCTTTATTTTCATTCCCCTGAAGTGGTAAACTTTGAGAATTTCCTCCCAGAGCAAAGGAGCTTTCACTAGATGTTGGGGATAAGAACTGTCGGGAAATTATCTTGGGATTATGTTTTATTCCACCTGTTTATTGTTTTGTTACACATTATTCCTTGAGAAACCAGTCTGTTTATTACTACTACCATTTGTTAGCCAATGATATTTTAAGTTTTATTTGGATTTTTGCCATGGTGGTGTACTTGCTAAGTACAGTTTATTCACAATCAAGGATGGTCAAATCAAATTGTCAAAATCTATGCTAGGCACAATTCTCATCTTGTGCCCTCATCTTGGATCTTGTATTTGGTTGATTTCTGTGTTTCAAAGGGATCGAACTAGGGAGGTATAAGGAAATATAACAGAGACAGAGTAAATAATCTAGACCCTTCAGAGGATCCACTAAAGGGAAAAAGGCAGAAATGTACATAATAATAATGAGTGTCATGGAGAAAGTGATTAGGGAGTGACTAATGCATTGTTTCTGACAATACAGGACCTAAGGGGGTTCCAGTGTTATAATCACACAGGGAATTTAAAGCAAACTTTTGTCATGCAGGGCATAATTATTTTGTGGAACTCGTTCCACAGGATGTTACAAGTTCACAAAAATAAGATGTATTACTGATGATAGGTCCATGGGGGACTATTAACATGATGGTGCAGTGGCAAGCTCCAGTTCAAAGGCCCCTAAGCAGCTGATTGCTGGAAGCTGAGAATGTACACAGGAATTTCTGATTTGTCCTGTTTCTTATTCTTGTCCTCTAAGAATCTCCCACTATGAGCTCAAAGACAGGACGCAGGGCAAGGATGGATTTGAGTCTGACCTACAGGGGTATGTTCATGTACACAGCTAGCAATCCAAAAGAGATCACAGGCAGCAGAGGAGACACAGGAACTCAGGATATGCTCACTGGATGAATGACATGGCCTAGTGGGGGTTTTTTAATAGCCAGATAAATGCCAAATCCACTATAGCTTCCTGCAGCATCTCAGCAAAGCAAGAATACAGCAGCAACAAGGTACTGGTTGGTGCCCTGTTGGGAAGGGTTTTCCACAGTGTGCCTGTAATCATGGTCTCCTGGCCATCCAGGCTGTAGGACTGCATAGAATCTGTGGAAGCATCCTCTCTACTCACAGAGCCAGTTTTTCCACTAAGGGAAATGAGGCTGTACAGAGGAACAGCATCCAACTGCACAGCTCAGCTGTGCCAGGAGCACTCAGAGGAGGGTGAGGACGTACTGTGAAGCATAAATACATGTTTGGCAGGACAGATCCTGCTTTGAGGTACTGAAATAAAACAACAATACGTTAGCAAGATACTGCAAGGTCTCCTGGAGCAGGTGAGAGTGTTTGTGTGCTCTTATCCATTGGTAAATATGAGATATCTCCCCCTGAGTCATGAGCAAGGATTCAGGAAGGATTGTGTATAGAGAAGGGATCAGCATGGAAAGGAAGAAATCCAGTGGGAGAAACGCCTAAAACTGGTCTAAAGCTTTAGTAGCTTTGTAACATTGAGAAATATTAAGAAAGAGAGGTTACTTTCAAAAATATAGAGCAAATTCTATGTGATGTGGTGAAAGAAAGGAAGGAAGTTAGGGAAGGGCAGTGGAGGTATTCAAGAGGGATTATGTTCACATCAGGCACAACTGTCTGTCTGTTTATAGACTGGCCCAGGAAACAGGAGTGAGAAGTTGCTGGAACACAGGGAGTGATGAAGGCAGCCTATATATTCATGTCTGGGAATAAAGGACAAAGAGGAAAGCTTGGAGTATCAATGAAGATGTCAAATGGCAAAGTAAAGCTTTATAAAGCTTCAAGAATACTTTCAATCCCTGCCCTGGTGGTACACGGGTGTCTGGGCAGCACTACTTGGAAAGAGGAACACACGGACATTTCTGTGTATTCTACACATGGACATTTCTGTGTGTTCTGAGGTGAGGGGAATTGTGCCTTCATTTGGGAAGGCTGCTTTGTGAGCTCAGCAGTGAATAGTAAACTCAGAAATGCCCCAGAAGTGCCAGGTTTCTGAAAGATTTGCTCCAGTATCAGTCAGAAGAGGACAGTGTTTCTCATCTGCTCCTCAGTAAGGAGGAAACACAGGTGGCTGCCCTGGCTCTGTCTAGAGACACAGAATTCCTCCTCAGAAAAGGAGGAGAAATGTTTTCTGCTGAGATACTTAATGCTTAACAGCATGACATAAATTCATCTCTCACTCACAAAGTAAATTCAGCAGACACACATAACAGGTCCCAAGTGGGCAAGTATCAGGTGTAGGTGTAGGAAAGACTTTTGAAATTCTTTTTCTTTGGCAAGAATTGTTGGGTGAAACTTGTTTGTCCTTTTTCTTTTGTATTTGTCTTTGTTAAATAGAATCACAGACTCATAGAAGTGTTTGGGTTTGAAGGAACCTTAAAGATCATGTAGTTCCTCTTGTCAGGGACAACTCCCACTATCCCAGGTTGCTCAAAGCTGCATCCAGCCTGGCCTTGAACACCTCCAGGGATGGGGCAGCCACAGCCTTTCTGGGCAACACGCTTAGTTGTCTCACTGCCCTCATAGTGAAAAAAACAGATTTTGCCTAATTTATTTGCCTTACAAAATACAAAAGCAAATATAAATTTGGTACATTTATTTTTAAATTACTTATAAACAGCTCAGGTTAATGTATCTGTATATTTTATTTCTATATTAATGGTCACATAGTTATATTTTGTAAATCACATTGCTCTAAGTATGGTATAAAATTATTGAGCTACATGAAATTCTGAGACGGGGTTTGAGTGCTGTGAAAAATCTGTGGAATACCCTTCTTCAACCATGGTTCTACCAGAAGTGTCAGATAGAATGTGATTGCAACAATTTCACTTTAAAATCTTCTAAATGCATATGAAAAGCAAGACAATAACATCTGCAATATATTCTATCTTGTGCAGAAACAAATACCTACATGCACTTAAATTATAGAAAAGAGCATGACTTTAATATTAGATTTCTGTAATGACAACTGAAGAGCCCTTTTGTACATCAACATAATAATAATGTCTGAGATTCCTCCCCAGAAAGCACAGTTTCTCTCAAATCTTCTGTTCATTCCTGTAGAAGCAGCAGCAATGTGTAATAGCTGTCTGTATATGCATCTCTCATCTTAAATTAGCACTCTGTATTACTGGATTTCATTTTAAAAGGACTTTCCAACAACCTATCAGGTATTTAGAGAATGTACAGTACAGTTGTAATGATACAGGTTGCTTATTTATTTAACTGTTGAAAGCTTGAAAGCCTCTCTCAGCTCCCCATATCTATTTCTATATGTACAAATTATGAGACCTTGAATAATGAACATGTTATTTAAATTGTGCTGTGACACTACATAATGCTGAGAAGTCATTTTATACAGTTCACTATTCTCATAGTCAATGGTGCTTGACTTGATTACCAGTGCCTCATAGCTAGAGTAGATATGGGCAATGTTTTAAATTTGTTAAAAATTGGTTAGACAAAATTGTCTTGAATGAAATAGAGTAGGCTGGAGAGCTTATTTCTTCCAATAGTCTCCTAAATGAGTCTTAATTTTCGTGCTTAAAATTTCCATGATACAGTACATTTCTTTTTATTTGGAAAAAAAAAAAGGAAATAAAAGAGTAAAGAAACAGCTGAATGGCTGAATGTTCTACCTGGTCTCTGAAAAACAATAGTGGAAGAGGCAAACCCAGCCTGACATCCTGCATTAAGTTCCTAAACCACAGTTCAGGACAACCATGGTTAAGGAAATATTGTGCCCACGATTATTCCTTCATGAATAAGTAAAGGTGAGCAGAACTAAATTCTTCCTGTGCATCATCACTGTGCTGGGATCCAGCAAGTGCTCTGGTACAGCTACAATTTGCCTCCCAAAACTAGTTTTACCCTCCAACATGAACTTGCTCAGTGATGCTAGTTTGACCTTCCCAGCAATCACCACGTGCATTCTCATGATGCACCCAGGTAAGAAGTGTTTTGTTAGGATAGCACATGCATATTCCAGTGTGATAAAGTACTAAGAGGTTAACTTCCAACTTCTGGGAGCCTGGAAAGTGAAGGTTTTAACAGCGGGGGAAAAGGCTTTCAGTGAGCAGCAGAAGCACAAAGGCTGCTCTGCCAGAGGTGGTGTGTCCTTGTCACCTGTGAGCAGGTATGGCCAGTGGGCATGGCATAGGCTCAGCTTTAGCTAGCACTGTGCTCCAGAGCACTGCCTGCACTGCAACACCTCAGTCATCTGCTTTTCCCCAGTGCAGGTCACTAAAGTGGGTTATTCTCCTCTACTCTAACCTGGAGGAATTAGTAGAGGAGAAAAACTCTAAGTTCCTACCTTTAGACTATAAGATATACTTGAAAGGGAGTTCTGCCTTGTTTCAGATCAAGACAGCATCATGCTGAAATATCACTGAAATGAGTTCATCTTTGGAGTGTGCCTGAATTTTCTGGGATGCAATAAAAATTTCTCTTTGGAACGTTTTGACCCAGTGTCCATGCAGGTTACCAGGTTTCACATCTGTATCTCAGGGCTCAGTGCTGTGCTGTGAGTCAGGGCTGGCTGCAGCCATGTCACCACTCTTTTGCCTGCACTTACATGTCTCCTCCTTCTTTTTCAGTCACATGGAAGAGGCATTGCTTGTAGAGCAACTGGTTTTGATGCCCTCCTTTTTGCCACACAGACACAGGGTTTATCCATTTTGTTTGTTACATGAACCATGGATAATCCATGTGTTTTTGTCCCCACACCTTTTTGATCAATTTAACTATCTTATGAGGTCTTAACAAAATGTAAAAAAAGAATCTTTATTTCAAGATCCTAGAGGTCTTGTGACATGGATTTGAAGCAGTTTATTATCAAATAGTATTTTTAATTTGTCCAGATTCATGTGAAAGTAATTTGAATCCACATTAGTATTCTATGAACTGATCATTAACACTTTTCAACTGATTTAGTAAACATATATTGCTTCCAAAATAAATAGAAACAGGAAAGGAGTACAGTTAGTGTAGCTGAAGCATGAAAACATACACATTAACATGCAAGGCAAAACTCCAGTGTTGAAATGGGGCAGCACATTAAGGTTCTTTTTCTGGCCATGCTTTCACATCTCCAGAGGATTCTTGAAAACAATGGAATGAACATCCTAAAGTACATCTTTTAATAATTCTATTTCACTACAAAATGGTGAACTGACTGTAATAAATGAATTGTCACAGCTACCCTGAAAATATTGGCTAGTCAGGAAAAGATGCCATGGTGAAGATAAAGAGCACATCCTCCAGGGGGGTTGGCTCTGAGATAAGCCCATCAATATTTGCACAGCCCTTTGGGCATATAAAGCTTCTCTAGGGGCAGAGTTTCTCTGTGTCCCAGAGGAAACCCAGGCCAGCTCTGATCCACAAGCCATGAAACCACAGTGACACACTGCTATGCCCAAGCCCATCAGCCTTCCTCCACGCCTGTCAGTGCTGGGCTGGTGCAGCTCTGCCACGTTCAGCTCTGTGCTGGCCCATGTCCAGGCTGTGGCAAGCAGCTGAAAGGCTTTGGCTGGCCTCTGCTGAGAAGCACACAGCCCCCCAGCAGACTGCCATTTATTCCTCTGCTGTCACCTGTTGCTGAGTTTCACTTGAAAGAAGTGAGGATCCTTGGAAATGGGCTCTTCCCTCAGAAGCTGACTTTTTACCCCACAGCCATGGAGTGTAAGGATGAGGGAACACTCCACTTCTTCCTTAAAACAAAGGTAAGGGCCCATTTTGAAAGATTTGTCCAGTTAGCTCACCTAACACATTCTGCTCTGCCTGTGAACTACCTACAAGGCTATTGAATTTTACAATCCTCCTAGGGCTGAGGCATGAGGAAAATGCTGAGTTGCCCAGCCCTGCTATCAGCATGAGGCTTCTGAGTGTTTCCAAAATCAGAGACACATAGAAAACTAACAGACTAGAAGTGCCTCTTGCTTTGCTGACTTGAGCTCTGTTTCTTGCAAGCTCTGTCTAGGTTCTTTTTGTAGAGCTAAATGCAAATGATTTGCTGAAAGCTGTCTGAACTGATGATTTGGATAAAGCTGGGAATGAAGCACCTATCCCCACACCTCTGGAAAATTCACCCTCAGGCAATGTGGTGAGTGAGGAGTGTTTATTGCTGGGAAGGAGTATGTTAAGCCTCAGCTTGTACTACTTGGGCATTATCTCTTCTCTGAAAGCTCCATAATAATTCTGTGAAAGCTGGAGAGTGCCATGTAGCTCTCTGACAACTCACTTTGTGTGCAATGGCCACGCAGAAGGGAGAAGGACATCATACTTGTATTTCTAAGACTTCTGGAGTGGTCCCCATGCTGCTAAAATGGACAGTGTGTCAGGAGGGTTGCTGACAGCAGCTGATGAACATTTGGCACAGCTCAAGAACAGAAGGGCAAAGGTGAAAACTCCTTCCCCACCTGGCTGGGGCCAGTTCAGCCTGAGCAGCACCAGTGCTCCAGGACAGGCAGCCCCTCCTTGTCTTTGGATCCATCTGGGCTTGAAAGGTACTGAGAAGATTTGAATTCAACCTCATACCTCATGCTGGGGGAATGATTCAGCCTAGATCTGCTTCTACTTAGACTATTTTGTTGTAATAGCTTATAAAAGATCTTGTAGGAATATGGTAAATATCTGCAGACTCATTGGTTTGTTTTCTCTATCAAATCTCTCAGGGTCAGCCTTGTCACAGTAAGGTGTATTCCAAATTTTTCCTTTCTGCTCTGGTGCATCACTGTTAATGGAGTATTCCCTTGCCAGAGAAACCAGGCACCTTATTTTGAAATCTTAAATTCAGGTTCCAGGTTAAGGCAAAGATTTTTGCAAATACTGCAAACACTATTGCTGACTGGCAGCTATGTCTCAGCTGCACATATGGAAAGATGGAAATTTTTAGTGAAGAGGCATAAAGTGCTTCTTGAAGCAGAGATGTGAGTTCATGTCAAATTAAATGTATGCAGGGGGTCTTTTTTTTTCTTTTTGCACTGCATTATAGAAAAAGGCTCATTATAGATTATAAATAGTAATGATAGGGACCACACTCTTGTGAATTCAGTTCTAACTGGAAATGCACTGAGCCACCAAAAATAATGCACCCCAGCCAGCTTCCTTAGGACTGTGGTTATCTTCTACATAAATGCATCTTTAACCAACAGCATATAAAAAGAGCAATGATGACATCCAGAGGACAGATAGTTTAATCATAGGTACTGTAGGTATCCTCATTAAATTTCCTGGGGATATATCCCTCACCTATTTTTTCTGTTTAAAGTCTGTTCCTATTAAATCAGTTATTGAAGCCTGCTGAGTTCCTTTAAATCATAGTTTTTATGAAACTGACCTTGTAAAGTTAAGTGTTTCACCCCCAGTGCAAAAATTACATGTATATGATAAACTTTTATTAGTTTCATCATTTTTGTGTGCATTATCATTCTATGTTATCAGTGAATCCAACTGAAATGTGAATCACTGCTTTAAGCTACTGGAAAACTTCAGGTTAATAGCTGTCTGGCTTACTTCACCTGTGAGGGCTCCTACTGTGGAACCTCTCCCTATATGTAGGTTTTTATCTAATCTGTCTTAGTAACCTTCCATACTCTGGCTTGGCAGGTTTTTTTTTGGTTTCAATTTTGTTTGCAACTGCAAGAATATTGGCCAGGTGCACCATATGTAGAAGCCACTAGACAGAAAAGCCTCTGAATTCCACAGAAATACCTAGGGATGGATGTCTATTTTACTGGCAAATTTGAAGGAGATGCATTACCAATGATAGTCTAAGCACAGCTCCACAATCAGAATTTAATTGAAGCATGTTACCTATAATAGGTTCAGATATTTGTGTTCTTCAGCATTTTATAAATTCAGAAACAGATGGGCTATGACCAGGAAGCAGTGGAGAACAGACTGGCATAAAGCAGGTTGGCTCTCTGACAAGTGCAGGTACAGCTGTGGTATGTATTTTATTCAGCATGCCCACCTACTGTATCAGCAGCCTGCCCTACCAGCAATTCAACTACAACTGACTTAATGAAGAGTAGAAGTAAGCATGAATCCAGACTTTCCATGGATCATAATATCTGAGAACCCAGAAGAATCAACATGACGGAAATCATGCCAAGTAATTTTTTTTCCTTGCATCTTTATGTGCAAGAAATAACAAAAGCATTGGCATTTTGAAGAGGAAAAAAAGCCCCACAAAATGTAATCAGTTTACAGTATATTCAAACATTCCTCTTTTGGTCTATTTTTTTAAATTTTATTTTATTAAAAGAACAAAATCTTAGGAAGTAGTAGCTTAAATCACCACAATTGTGCTAAAGAACATGATGAAGTGCTGGCTAAGAAGGCTTCTGTTAGTAAAAGACAATTTATATAGGTGAAATAAGGGCCAGTTCTTGAAGGTTTCATGCAAGAACTATACAAAGGGTGTTTTTGCTCCCATTTGTGCCAATCCTTGCAAGCCTCATAGGAAAAAAAACTTCTGTGGCTGAAGAGGTCATGGAAAAGAATCCTTGATTTGAACATTCCTTAATTGGGAAGGTGGTATTTGCTATTTTATGCATTTAAAAGAGGTGCCTCTCTTTGTCTTTTGACATTCCTTATACATGTGGGTGAATATTTAGGTTTATTGTACCACTTTATCTCTGTTTCTATATCTATCTAACATCATATATTCTAACCTGCAGTCACCTACAGTAACCCACAAATGGAATTTGGAAAAACAACAACCCATAATTATTTTGTATGGTGATTGTCTGACTTGAAATATTGAGGTAATTATCAGGTTAAATTCCTATGATCCCTGCAATTTCTATGAAACCTGGAGATGTCAGTACTTGAGTTCTGGCATATCTCTTAAAGTAAAATTATACCACCTCAACCTAAGGTCGTAATTAAAGATGTAACAAAGCTAAGTGAAAAAGGGCTATATGATTTGAATTAAAAGCAGAACAATCCCCATAATTGTAGAGGGTGAAACATTAAATGAACTGGCCATAAACTCCACCCTTCAGGGGCCACATGCAGTCTGTAGGTGGGCAAGACTCTGATGCAGCTGGACAAAGGCAAAGGGGAAGCCAGGTCCAGGAAAGAACCTGTAGGAGCACTTGCTTTGAAAGGGGAATGTTTTATTCCAGAATGCAGTAAAGGCTTGGGGAAAGCCTAAATGAGAGGGGGCTTTATAAACATAGCTCTACTGTGACTTTTGTTTGGGAGAATGAGAATGCTTTGGTCTCCAAAGTGAGACTGTGGAACGTGTTGACATAAATTACCTTTATTTGTATCTGGATTTCTAAGAAAAGCTTTCAAACACAGCTAAAAAGGATTTTGAAGAGTTCTGATGAGGAGAAAATGCAACCTCATCTATATGTGTATATGTGTATATGTGTATATGTGTATATGTACATATATATGTATATATGTATGTGTATATGTATGTGTATGCTGTGTGTATGCATATATGTGGACTGGTGCTTACATCTGAAAAGGAAATCCTGGAAGACTGATGTGATTTTAATGAACATTCCACAGCTTTATTTTAAGGGCTTTTCCTTTATTGTAGTACAGGTGCTGTAGCAGTGGAAGCCATCAGGGTTCAAATGACAAGGACATGACTGGGGGTGCCACTTCAAGACAGCCAAACAGAGAGCTGCTGCTCAGGAATTCAGTTTCCAGTGCACTTGTGCTGGCTCAGCTGTACATGCCTCATATCTTGTGTACATCTTGGACTCTCAAAGGTTTTCTTTTCTCTCGTTCTCTTGTCCAAGCTTCACATTTAACCTTTGAGGCAGTTTTGAATATATCCCTTCATAAATCGTAGTCCAGTAGCACTAACCTCAGGCAGCTCTTTAGTGTTTTTGACTCCCTTCTCACACTGTTCCTCCTCAGGCTTCTGCTGGTCATTCTCATTTCTCTCCTGATGATTTTGTCACTTCTCTTCAATGTAAAACTCGGGGGATCTATGAGACTGCACACTGCAACTGTGTTTGTGATGTTGGGGCCTCTGCCTGATGCTACACTTCGCTTCATTTACCTTTCTCATTTCATTGCTTTCCCCATGTTCCAGTAGCACTGCCTGCCCCCTGTTACTACCATAGGGCTGACACACTGTCCATCAGATCCTGTCCCCTCCAGCCTCCACCAAAATATGTTACCTTTCATGTTGGTGACTCCCTCAAACACACTAAACCCTCCATGTCCTCTAGAATTTTTTCCGTTTGGTTTTAAATGTCCCCTAGCTGTTCTGATGCTGAAAAAACACCTCTGGACCTACCGATCCTTCACAAGCTTTTTAAAACTGTTCTCTGGTATTTCTTCTGTCAGCATTTTTACAGCATTTCAAGACTAGTTGGTGTCACAAAAGTGAAGAATATTTCACAGTGAGGATAAAATACTACAGTCAGTTCCATACAGGCTTAGTTCTGAGAAGTCACTGAAGTGAAGTGTGATGTTGAAGGAAGGGATAAGTGATAGCTCATGGACATTTGTCTAGAAACAAAAATGTACCTAAGCTGTACCTCAATTTTTTTTTCAGTTGACTGGGAAAAAATAAGCTTTATGTAAACAAACAAACAAACAGTGGGGAACAAACAAACAAAAAACAAACAAACAAACAAACAAAAAAAGGCTGTAGTCCTGTCAGCTCCTGAGGTACAGATAGGGTCCCATCCAAAACCTGCAGAAGGGACCCTTGTCTCTTTTCTGAAGCTGTTTCCCTCTGCCAGCCACTGCCATAGCCCATTACACTGAGTATCTTCAGTGCTAAAAGTATTGTTTCTGGAGAGACTTCAATAAAATTATTCAGGAAAGCTTCTTGGTTAAGGGAGTTCAAGCATAAGAATAGCATTATTTGAGTCCTGCATTATTGTCATAACTACAACAAGCACAATTCTGCCTTCGGATCTCTGTAGGTGTTTGCAGGGAAAGCAGGTGGTAAGATGGGAAATCTGGCTGAGGAAAGCACTCAGGTACTCTATTGAAGAGAACAAAATAAAATCTTCAGTTGAGAGGAGATGCTCTTTGGCGTCAGAGTAGAGCAGAGCAGGAGCATTTGTTCGGATCAGCATTGCACTCCTGGCTGTGGGTGCAATACCCTCTCATCACCAGGAAGGCTGCACGGTGTGTGCTCTCCATCCCACTCCCTAAGGTGGCTGCTCTCTTAATCCTAGCTGTCCAGAAACTTTAGTGAGAGCTGGGAACACTCAGGGAGCAAGTGCTGCATCTGAAGTCAGTCTCCTCCACCTCCCCACCCAAGAAAAAAGCGCTGTGGTTACTTTGAAGAGCGTTGAAGGGAGATAAAAAACTGGAGCTTTAAAGTAAGGTTCAGTGGGTTTACACAATGCACCATTTCATCAGCTGTCAGGCAGTTGTGACTCTGAGTATATTCCTCCTGTACAGGATCATTCCTCCTTCTGTTGGAAAGGAAGGTGAGGTGCAGGGCTTTGCCCAGGTGAAGCTGAGGCAGGGAGCAGACATGTTTTGTATGATGGGAATTCATGTTCCAGAGTACCCGGTGTCCCATGCAGAGTGACACTGCAGGTTATTTCAATTCCTTGTGTGAGTAGTAAGTGGGAATATTTAGGGTGACTGGTTAAGGACTGTCTCAAGTTCAGAGCAGAAAAAAGATGCCGACTGATCTTTAGGAAGATTTTGATGGATGTAAAGAAGGCACAGGAGCAGAGAAGATGAATGTGAAGCCACACTGGGAGACAATGGGTTTTGTACAAACAGAGTAAAAGGGATGAGTTCAAATTAAGCAGGGAAGGGCTTTCAGGAGGCAGTGTGGTTGTAGTGGGGAAGATAACATACAAGGTGCTGTCATGGAGTGAACAGAAGAAGGATGTGAGTAAGCAGATGATAAGGAAAGTGGAACACCAGTTCTATTTCCAAGTCCTCCTTTTGGCTTTGAGTTTTTTGAATGAACAGGTCGAAAGCAAGAGTCAGAGAAAATTCTGTAGCACTTGAAGTGCTCTGCAACATCCCTGCTAGACAGTGCACACTCCTGCAGGAAAAGATGCTGGAGAAATAACATCCTCTTTGATAGTGACTCAGACCTGAACGTGAGAGTAATTGCTCTGACTCAATCACAGGCTCTTGTGGAGGGAGATTAATGCCAGGATTCACGGCCAATTCTCATTTTTTGTGTCAATCTACTTTCAAAATAAAGCATATGCCAGTTATTTCTCTTGGAAGGGAAAGAGAGAGAGCTGATATGAAACAGAGATAAAATCTGGAGCATAATTAAACAGGCATTTTTCATATCTTTATCATTGTCTTCTTTCTCTTCCCTCTCATGCTTGTGTGTCTTGTTCTCTCTAAAGCTATTTCAAGAGGGATGGATGCTGAAGGAAAAGCAGCTGGGTTTGATGCCAAATAGGTACTCCATGCTTTATCTGATACATGGCAAGATGCATTCAGACAGTTTTGTTGTGCATCTGATTATAAAAGGCATTTTGTGAGTAGCCCATCATACAAAGACATTGTGTTACTGTAATCGTCACATCTTCACATCAATTTTCAATTCAGCTTCCACATTTTCCTCACACTTCAAACAATAAATACTTAAAATAATTGCAAGTAACAAAACTGAGACTGCAGTGGCTTTGACTTGATGGCTTTGACTTGGCTTTGAATAAGGCTTTGAGAGTGGCAAGGCTCCTTCCATTCCCCTTGAGCTCCTGTAAAAGAGCACATATGCACTGCATTAGTATATAGGACTAACTTTGGGAATATAAAGAGTTATACAAACAACTTACAAATCTATCATTACATGAGGTAATGGCAGCTTTACAGACCCCACCTGATGCAGAATCTGTTTGTCTCACTATTAGATGTAGGTGCTCACCCGACTGTCCCTCCTGGCTCCTGTTTTGCTGTGTCACATAAATTCAGCCCTACCCCAGCCCCCACACCTTCTGAAAGGTTACACTGCCCTGCCACTGCAGCAGCAACAGAAACATCACTGCTGCCAGTGGCTGCTCTGCTGGAGAGCTTGCTTCTGGGGAGCAGCATATTGATTGTTTAAATGCTTGTGCTTTGGGTTTGTGTGCTTCCTTTTGCCTCTGTGTTTGGGTTTGCCTTTCACCTTCACAGTGCTGTGCCAGAAGTCCCATGGGGCTCTTTCCAGCCTGTCACAGCCTTGGTGTCTGTTCTTGTCACAGCCACACAGAATAGGAAATGCTTTTCTGCTCTCTTTCAGGCGGCCTTAGCAGGCACAGGGCTTCCTGCATGAGGCAGGGCACACCAGGGCATCTGAGGCTGGGCTTGTCCCTTGCTCAAGCTCCTCCAGGGATTTTGGCACCCATCCTGGAGCTGATAATATTTGTCATGTGCTGCTCATACAAGAGCTCAGCACAAAGGTTGCAGATGTAGTCTAGATGTTGTAGATGTAGATGTGGATGTCATACAGCTCCTCTGCTAAAGTGACTTGTATTTTGGAGGGTATTTCTCTGGCCTACTGTGGTTCCCAGCCCTCTCCAGTAATATCAGAGATATGGTGAAGGTGAAGAATACACCAAAAGGAAGCACACACTGAATTCTGTCACCTGCTATGATCCATGAAAAGGAACCACAGGACCAGAGATCTGAGTAAAGCTGGAAGGAGCTTCAGCAGTGAGAGGTATTTGGGGGAGAGGAGCAGCAGACTTGGGAGACAGAAGCAGTAAGAAGGAAATGTGGGAGAGCAGAATGGTGTGGTGGAGCAGCCTCCTGAAATCTGTCTCCAGATAAATACAAAAACCTGGGGAAAAGTTAGCTTGGTTATCAAAACAGCAAGGCTGCAGCTATGTGGGCAAACAAACACACACCTGATGTGATGGATGATCTTTGTGGAAAATGTCATAA
>VZTT01057893.1:7392-25274 GCA_013400855.1 Buphagus erythrorhynchus | reverse complement strand
TTTTTTCACCTGCTGAACTCTGCTCTAAAAGGTAGTATGTTTAAGAGTGAGAACTATACACATTTCTGACCACAAAAAAATGAAACTCAGGCATAAAATAGTATAACTGGATATGGGAAATTTTTTCTATGTGTCATGATGACAACCCCATTTCCACCAATTCATTTACATAATATATTGAAAATATCAAAAATTATGTAGAACCTTGTTTCAGTTTGTGCATCTTCAGAGAGGAAAGTATGTTCTGATGAAAAAGTTTAAATGGCTCTGCAAAATCATGCAGAGCTCCTTAAATGCCATTTCACTAAACTTCAGATATATTGTAAACATAGAGATATAAGCTAAATACCAAATTCATGTAAGAGAAATGCTGCTAGGATAATCTTTCACTTTTGGCTTCTACAAACCCCAAACCAAGACAGCATCAAGGTGACATCTAAATTCTATTGCAATAACAAGGCTAATATTTACAAATATATATTTTAAAGACATTCACACTCTGTGTATTTAAATTTTTGATATCTGCCAGAACAAAGAATCTAAGAGTACGGCTCTGAAAATTTGGCAATTGCAGGAGTAGAAATACAATTCTCTTCAATACACTGTGGAGGCAAGCAACAAGCTGAAACAACACGATTAGGAGACAATTCACCACAGCTGCAAACAGACTTGAGTAAAGCATTATCTATTTGCTCAGCTGCATCTATATTCCCTTACTAAATAGGCCCATATTACTTACTAATTAGGTGCATATTTATGCACATATACATCACTTAACTATCTTATGGGTAATGTATTTATTTTCTTTATAAGACTTGAAATCCTGCAGATTGTGTCACTGAGGCCAGGGGACCTATTTAACTAACAAGGTTTGTCCAGTCCCTATAGCATGTTTTATTCAGTTACAGAAAAGATAGCACAGCAGTTCACACAGAGATTGGAGAAGCACCGATTTTGTCTATCATGTAAATCCCTTTTAAGGTTGCAAATCTATTTAAGATTGTAGAACTTTGCCTCAAACTGCAAAAGAGTTCTGCTTAGAGACACAAACCAGAAAACTAACAAGTACAAGTACACAATAACCATAAACTTCTGCTCTACTGACAAGATGATATTTCTGCATCTAATTGTTGTTTTAATACCAGCTGTTCATTTCTTCTGCATTTCAAGCTCCTGTCTTGACTACATGAATGTAGTCAAGGAGAATAGCAGAGAAGGCATTTTATTGCTGGCTCTTCTTTCCATGAGTGCTTACAGGATGAAATTCTTTTAGAAAATTACTCTTTTGAATGGATACTAGCACTGTTTGCCAAGTACTTAAAGTAAACGAATACTCTCATGACATTCACAGAGTACGGTAAATTATGAAAGCATTTTTGTCACATATTCTTCTATAAATGCTGCAGGGTTTTATTATTTTATAAGTTTCTCTAATGTTTGTTGGTCTGGACCAAAGCTAGATGTCTGTCTCCTCAGGTCTGAGATGAATTTGATTTTGCTAGCTTTCTTTTTAAATTAGCATGAGTTTTATGTACTTTTAAGAGCAGGCTAAGATAGGCTCAGTTCTTAGCAACATTTATACTGAGTACTTTTTGGTAGTTCTTTAGTTCAAGCGCACAGAACTTTTTTTTACCTGTAAATAAGTAGATAAGTCAAAGCAAAACAGATTTTGAAGGCCAATTAGCAAGAGAAATCCCCAAGTTCAACTTAGCTGAATATCTTGTCCACTGTTTGAATTAAAACAAATTATGCACAGCTACTAAATAGCTCCATTCATGCTTAGGGCAACACTTGCTCCCACTTTAAGAGACACAGTTTTTTTGTTACTACCATGCTGGACTAAAGCTAGACAAATATATAATGTCTCTATGTATTTAAAATTTTCAGAACCTCACAAAATTCAGTAGTGCAGATAAAATGAGCTTGTTAATATTTCTATTTGTTCTGTCACATTTTTTTTCAGCTACTACAAGCAGATGGACATTGGCACTGCTGTCTGTAGATTAGGACAGTTGGACTTTCAGTGGTATTACAAAGCAAAGTAGAACAGCTGGGCTGCCATTTGATAAGTCAAAAATGTGTGAAAAATCATTACAGAAACAGGACTCAAACTCTACATATGCTGAACTGTCCACATTTATGGAGTTTCTCCAGCTTGTAACCCAAGTAATCTAGTTTTCTTTTTGAAAAGCGTGTCCATAACTATAATATTTGCAAAATTAACTCTATGAATCTGAGCCCTTGTATGTCACTGGACCTATTTCCATTGACTTCAATAGTCTGAGTTATATTGATGATGAACACTTACTGTAAATAATTTTAGACAAAAACCAAAATAGTCAAGGTTATACTGGTATATTGTTCTCTACTCATTCACATGGAAAAGTATCAGTTGAGTTGAGATTTTTTCTGCAAGGAATATCTAATTTTAGAAAAGGAAAACTAATACATTAACAAGCCATTCATATTTGTATTCTACATTCAACAAATAAATAATTTCTCTATTTTTTTATAAAGTCTATTGCAAGGATGCAAGTCTACTTTCAAGTTCTAAAAGTTCCTTTATCAGTGTGCTGCATTGTCTCTCTACACAATATTCCAAGCGTGTGTAACT
Source organism: Buphagus erythrorhynchus (assembly GCA_013400855.1). NCBI lineage: Eukaryota > Metazoa > Chordata > Aves > Passeriformes > Sturnidae > Buphagus > Buphagus erythrorhynchus. The sequence continues at coordinate 22,660 of VZTT01057893.1, read as the reverse complement.
TCTGGAAGTCCAGGAGTGTGTAACACCCCAGTGTAGAGTAAATATCATATATGCACTCAGAAGAGTTAATTACTGTTATAAGGCATCGCAATCAAATTATGCAATTTGAAAGTAGGCAAAGGATGGGAAAAGAAAACAAAGCACAACAGAGAGGAGAAGTGAATGGCCAAGGGTACAGAGAACAGATTCTCATGACCCAGGAATTTAGCAAAAATGCATGTTAATGGTGTAGGAATGTGCTCTGGGTTTCTTTTTGTGCATTCACTTAGACTCTGCAGTGATTAAAGCCGTGGCTAACCACTGACAGACTGAAAATATAATGGCAGCATTGATTAGAAATGTGGAACACTAAATTGTGTGAAGAATGAGGCAAACACAGACTTTTTAATTTTAAATTTTAGGCTTCTGGTTAGTCACTGATTTAAACTAGTGGCATCCCAAAAATCTAAGAAAACAGATTTGTCAATCATCTTATCAGCAGAATGCTATTTTAGTGGCATAATCCATGTTATTTGAGTATATATGAATGTCCCATGCTTTGTTTCACTTGCACAAGATCTGCCTGTGGCATAGCTCAAACGTTCAGAGAAAATGACTGTTGCTGTGTACATTGCTATTTCAGGTCATATGGCACTTGCTTCGATAGAAGAGGTTGCTAATTAAGCAATAACAATTAAGGCACTGGGCATTTCCTGCAGACTAATGACCAGCTAGGAGGAGCTATGCCAAGGGCCATTAACCCCAGCCAGTCACTCACTGTGATGAGACAGATTTCTTTGAAGAATATTAATGTTTGAAAACAACAAGGGCAATTCTGGACATAATCTAAATGTAAACAGGAATGACTCAAATTAAGTACATTATGATGGTTTGTGTAGTGAATTCCAGGCCTCTTCTGTATTCTGGGTAAGAGAGGAAAATGGATAGCAAGAAAATGGTATATCAAAGCATATTAAATGCCATTAAGAGCTCAAGTTTCTCTAAACTGCTCTCTTCACACCTGCCTCCTTGTATGTTTTCTCTTCTGATGACAGTTTGTAACTTTGGTTATCAACACAAATTCTGATAATTTAGCAAAAACAGGTACCTACCAGTGCTCTTGGTAAAAGGTCCACTCTCAGGAGAATACAAGGACACACTTCACTGCTTTCTTTGTACTCTGTAATCCTTCATGGGCAGATCTGTGAAACTCTCTGAGATCTGACAGAATTTCTTTACAGAGATACAGAAGAGGGTTCAGGCCTGGACTATGCGGCTCTTCAACTTTTTTCATAACATTTGCAGTGAAACATTTCTGATAGAGTCTTTCTGAAAACAGTGCTACCAAACACCAGCCTGCTTGCCAATTATTGTTTTCTCAAATTAGAACAGTTTACCTTTTTATTATCCCTGCAAGAGATTCTTTGCTTTCCTCCACACAGCCAATTTTTCTCTGCAACAGCCATTAACATCTCCTAATTTATATTTTATCCACAAATAACATTCAGTAAAATGAAAGAGGGAGAAATGCAGAAGACAAAGAGGAAACAAGCTGAGCAGACAGGTGCAAATCATCAATTACTTTCTCCCTTCCACAAGTAACTTATTGATAAAGCTCTCATCCACAGCCACCTTTTTCTCAACCCTGCTTCCCTCATCCGCTGGTGGTTTTCACCTCTTTAAATACATTGATTCAAAGAAGTGGGTTAGCTATGAAGCAACCATTGCAATTTTCTGTCTCCAAGGTGAAAAAAGCAGCTGTATTAAGACTATTTTTAACGAAACATATTTTTCTAAGGAAAAGAAATGACTGCAGAATCCCTTTATGGAACTTTTATGACTGTTCAAGACTCTTTTTCTCTATTACATTTCTCCTAATAGCTCAAAAACCTGATGATCACTTATGTTTTACTCACAGTAAAGCATCATGCATAAAAACTTTGGAAAAGAAAGATTAAGATATTAATCAGCTACAATATATGAAGAAACATAGTATGTTTATTGGAAAAATGTCTGGAAATGCATTCTTTATGTCTGATTCTCCTAATTTTTTGTCATTTTGCTTTAATAATGTGTCAGGAAATTCCTACAATTATTCTAAAGCTTATATTTAGAATTTGCTTGTAGAAGTAAAGCACTCCCATGCCAGTATGAATCCCCATAACATGGGTGTAAGGCAAAACCCCAAATATTCGTTTTGTATCCACACCTGCCTTATATTTGTACTGCCTAAATTATTATATAACAGATGTTTAGGCTCATCTGAAATGACTAAGAGCAATCAAACCAATAAAGAACAAATGTTACATAATTTCAAGGAATTTCATCAAAAAGAATCAGCACCCAGAGCCCTCCTTTTCATTCTTTCTTCTTTTCTTTGTAATGCCTCTTCTTTTCTCATTGGTTTTCCATTAGTCTTTTGGGTCATTTAAAATGATGGGAACAACAATTATATTCAACATTTTGAACTTAAAGACAGACCACATTTTCTCTCTAATGTCATATTTGACTGCTGTCCTAGGGCTTGTCTGTATCACTGTTGTTCATCAAATGTGTTTTTCAAGGTGATGAGAATAGAGAAAGCAACTGTAGAAATTCCAGAGTCCACTTTTAAGGACTATAAAACAGCAGCAGAAGTTTCCACAGAGACTAGGGCTTTATCATGCTTGGTACAATCAGTTAGAGAAGTGCATTTCTGAACCTAAAGAATGTTTAAAATTTTAATTTCTTAAGGCAATTTAAATTTTTTAAATTTTTAAGGCAATTGAATTTTTAAAGCAAAATTCAAAATAAAATAATAATTTTAAAAAGTGATACTATGGAATATTGGAAATTACTGTAAGAATAGGGAAAACCTGCATTAAGCTCCAAGAAACTTCTAGAAAGCATGAAAGGGAAATAATGCTAGAGTTATTACTGAGTGCTAAATATTCAAATGCTTCTGTCCAGAGGATTAAATAAGAAGAAAATGAAATAATTAGAAAAAAGTTCCTGAAGAGGGTGGTAGAGCTTCTGACCTCTCTATTTTGGACATGAACATTTATGAAAATCCACTGACAGCACATTAAGTATGCCATATGATATTCCAGTTCAATAAAATGAGGAACTATTTAAATATCTCTTGCTGATTCACCTGAATTTTTCAAGCTCTTCTCAGAAAGAGACAGTTGAGGGCCTTTGTTTTATTGATTAAACTCCTCTATCGTTTTAACCATATAACACAGGAAAAAAGCAGGAAAAGAAAGAAGGAAGGAAAAGAAGGAATAGAAAATATGAAGCCCTGTTTGAAGAGCAGTCTCCAACTAGATATTCACCACTGCACAAACACAAAACTACACTACACACCAATTCTTTGGGCCTCATCCTATAGTCTTATGCACCAGCAAAAATCCTTGAAAACTACACCAGGAAAGAGACTGTCTTAAAGCAAAACAGATGCCCATCTCTTTTGCATTAATTTTGTTTTGCCAATTATAGTTGTGTCGGTGAGAAGAAAACTGTCACTGAATTTCCTGTGTACAATTTCACTGTTATTTATGGCTGATTATTCAACCTAGCACTGTCAGTTTTCTAAAATATTTTCACAATCACACTGAAGACAAGAATCTAACTAGCTGGATGTTATTTATTTTGGGGGAAAAGAAGGTTGAGAATATTTTTTTCCTTTAGTTTATATTGCTTTGCATGATATTTTAGATTTTTGAGAATGTTATTTTTAAAGTTATTGATAGAAATCTATTTGCTATTATGAAAATCAAATATTTCAATGTTTCTACCTCTGAACTGTATTTCTACAGAGTATTTTCCTCAGGACAGAAACCTTTTTCAGACACAGATACTAAATACCACAGGGAAACTTAAATCAACTTGCCATTGATACTGAGCTATCAATTAATCCAATATCAAACCTTCAAATACCCAGGCCACAGATATTAAGGAAACTACATCAATTTCTTCAAGCTTAGTTATATTTGGCTGCCCTGAGGTTCACAGTCGTATTGAAGTCTTTCTTTCCGTACTTTCAGCTCCATATTCTCCAAATCAAGAGGTAGTTTTTGGCTGGTATTTTAGGCTCCTTTACAACATAAGTTATATAAGAAGCCTGACAGACTTTGCTCATCTTTACATGTTCAATTTTGAGGATTATTTTGTTTAGCCACTTATGCTGCAGTGATCAGTGGCAGTTTTGTGGATTTTCAAAGTGGGCCATAGAGCACTGATGGTACTGGTCTTAGTATTTTTCAAAGGAACAAGAAAAAAAAGTAAGACTTTTACTGTCACACTCTATTTCTGGAGCAGTACCTCCAGATCCTCATTTAGAGAGAATGATGGTGACTTGGCACATAACTATTTCAGTTTAACACTGGTTAGATGGAAGAGGTTCCTAATTATACAATAGCAATTAAGACATGAGGCTTTTCCTGGAGATTAATGACCAGCTAGCAGGAATTGTGTGCAAGGCTTTTAACCCCAGCCAGTCACTGCATTAGAGCAGAATCAGATGGCATTCTCTGAAGTATTTTCCTTTTCAGAATGGCAAACATGGGTCTGCATATAAGTGCAGGGCTTTTTTGTTCACCTACAGGGTACATCTAGCAGCAGATAATGAAGCCACGAAGTAATAATTAAAGGCAGATGTACACAGAAAAAAAACAACACAAACACAGCTAAATATAGATAAACAGTTGAATGCTCTATCATGCATTTTAACTTTTCATTCCTTTTGGAGATAGGATCAGATCTTTCACTGATTTAAATCAGGCAACACTGACATCTAAATTAGCATTTTAAATCAGAACTAGCTTGAGTATTTGCAGGGAGTTCCCCACATGTAACCATTCATTATGTGCTGGCTTAGCTCTCAAATGCATCTTGATGTGAGAAACTGTTTCGTTTATGGATGAAGTTGAAGCAGAAACCTCACGTTAGTTCATATCCCACCTCACTGGAAAGCGGGACATTGAACCAACCTCAGCAACATTGCTCAGCAACATTAGAAATCCCCCTCAATTAATGTTCTTCAAAAAGGCAGCAATGGAAACAACCTTACCATTACTTCTTGGACTTCCAGACTGTCCCACAACAAGCATCTGAGCTCTTCCTGATCTCCAGGGTGCCTCACCTTCCTCTTTTCAATCTAGACCCAGTCATGGCCTGCATCCACTCATGTTCCTTCACTTTTATTCCTATTAATTTATTCTCCTCTTTTATCTTCTTATTTTTTTTTTTATTTTTTTTAAATTTATATTCAAAATGGGTATCTCTCTTCCCAGCAACATTTCCATGGTAGTTTGACCTGTGACTTCAAAATAAATAACCTACACTCATCTGGCTGTGGAGGGAAGGGTTTTGGGTTTTAGTAGCAGATGGACTACACTGAGGCAGTACTAAGGGATGACCATGATTTGCTGCTGTTAGACATGAGAGGAAAATGGAGTGGTGCCTCTTCAATATTAAAAAAGAAAAACAAAATAGGATGAAGTTTCTGAAGGTCTGAGACATTAACTGCTGGACTAGCCCAGACCCCTTTTTGCATTTTGATGTCACTTTTGTAAGTGGGGACCTGAGTGAGCTGCCAGCCAGGGTGAGCTCCTGGTTCCTTCATCCCAGGGTGTGCCTGTGGCAGCAGAGGGAGAAGGACAGAAGCTGTGCAAGTCTGTTGCCATCACCAGAGCTTGTGTCAGGACATCCCTGAACACTGGGGTACAGTTCTATCCCCTAACCAGCACCCTGATCACACCAACCTTTCTCACAGCTTACAATAACAAGACACAGCTCTCTAGGTAAACAAATGAATCAGAAAAGGAGACTGATGCTATCTTTAAATGTCATCTTGGTCACGGGAGCTGCTGGAAGTCTCTTCTGCATGGCAACTCTCTCACAGTCCAGTCCCTTGGCTGTAATGAGCAGTTTGCTCAGAGTGAGACAGAATGTTAAAGCACACTGCAGCATCCACACCTGTGCAGACACAGCCACTGCACTCCACACACCACAGGCATCCCAGCAGCACAGGCAGCTGCTGCGAGCCTCCTTCCTGCACAAAACTGGGACAGCAATTGGTGTTTCCCGGTTTTCCATTTATACACCGTGAGAAGGTCCTGCCTGCTGAGGAGCAATTGCAGGGTGCCCTGCCTTATCCCACAGCTGTCCTGGCTGCTCTTTTCACCACGCAGGCACTGTGCCTGTATTTTTACTAATCCCGAGGGCCAGGCTGCCCACGGCACATTAGGGATTTTCCTGTAGGTCCCACAGCTCCTCCCGTTAGCAGCGCTTCTGCCACGGCCCATGTTGTCCCCCCGCCCTCCATCCTGGCACCAGTGGGACGTGAGGCCACCGTGATGAAGTGTGGCTTGAGGAATTCTGTCGGCACCATGTCCCAGCTCCGGCAGTCCGGCTGGCAGTACCAGAAGGGAAAGGTGGGGAAAGGGGCCAGGAGCTGGAGGCGGAGAAAGGGAACAACAACAGCCGCTGAGGCCCCGGAGAGTCTTCTTATTTTGGTGCCCGGGAGCAGGTGCCCGGGAACAGCTGCTGGAGGCTGCCTGGGAGAACTGCTGGGGTCTGGGGAGGGGGATAAGGACCCAGCAGGGGCTGGCCGGGGTGCGGAGAGGGTCTGGGGCCAGACTCGCAGAGAGGCGAAGGCAACAGCTGCTGAGGATGAGGCGAGGCCAGGGAAGGAGCCGGAGGCAGATGGGGGGGGCCAAGGAGAAAGCATCCCGGCTCCGAGGCAGGGAGGAGGCAGAGTCCTGGGAAGCGAAGGGCAGAGCCAGGCAGCAGCTGCGGCCGAAGGAGAGGCACCGGGAGCCAAAACAGGGCCCTGGGAACACGGGCAAACAGCTGCAGTGGGGCGGACGGGATGGCAAAGTTGCAAACAGACTTTGGTGGATGAAGGAGGGCACAGCTGCTGAGGGACAGACGGGGAGAGGAGCAGGAGGGGAATCAAACGGCGTAACCAAGGGCAAAAGAACCAGAACTCATCCCAGTGGGAGAGAAAAGGAACTGAGACATAAAGACTTGAGAACATTCCCATCTTAAGAGTAAATTTTTTTTTCTTTGTATAAAGCAGGTAAATTGTTTTGTCTTAAGCACTGCGCCAACAGCCCGCACCGCGGAGCAGCACAGGCGGGCAGCCCCACGGGCAGGCCGCGGTGCTGGAGAACTCCGGGATGAGGAGCGCCTGCAGCATCCCGCCCTCATGGCTGCTCTGGGGATGAAAACGCGTCCCCACGCTCCTACAAGGGCTCTGCAACGACAGCAGCTTCAGTCAGGATCGTCTGGTGCAGAACTGGTCAGAAAGCATCTGGAGATTAAATCCAGACGGGCTGCAGTGACACCCTCAAAACACTGCTGTTGGCCGTGGTAAAAATGGTGCGCAGTTTTCTGGCACAGGGTTTGGAAAGCTCTTTGTTTGGGATTTTTTTTTTTTTTAAATTTTTTTTTTTTTTTCTGGCGAAGGGCTTAAAAAGGGCTTGCCCTTTGATAGCACTGCACCCAGGTTAATCCACGTTCAGGCTATAATGTGGTCTTGCCATTTGGTGCCTGGGAGCTTCAGTTTGGGGCAGTGACCTCTGTGCCTGCCCACCAAGCTGCCAGAGCTGACCTGAGACCCCTGAAAGAGCACGCCGGGCAGCGGGGGCTTTGCAGAGGGCAAGTGCAGCCGTCAGACCGTGTCTCCTGTGCTCCTGTGCGAGCTCCGACTCCGGCTTGTGAATGAGGGCTGGGGCTGATGGCAGGCAGCGTGATCATAGTGACATAAAAAACTGTGAAACGGGAAAGAGCTTCCACATTTAGACTCGTACGTGGTAGATACTGCCATGGATACCAGTGTTGCTAAGCATGCTGCTTCCTAGGGAAGTCTGTGCTCGTGGAAGCACAGGCTTGTGGGACTACTTTAATTTAAGGGTAATATTAATGCATCTTGTGGGGAGACACAGCACAAAGCCAGGCCCATCCTAGATACTGCAGAAATGCAAAGAGCTCAGCTATGACTACTTCAGGTCAATAATTTTTGTTTTAATTACCACAGGGAAATTGTGCCCGTAGACCAGGCTGTCAGTAGTAAGTGTAGCTGAAACCGAACTTAATGGACCAAGTTCTATTTATCCAGGAGAGAATCTTGTATTTGTAATGTTATTTATTACTTTTCGTCTGTTTTACATGGTTTTTCTTTAGTACTCTTCTATTACATTGTTTTTGTAGTTTCTTTAGCACACAAGTCCATACCTTTTCTTTTATCATCTTACAATTCTCTTTTCACACCCTTGCTCTCTGAGCATATGGAACTTCTTTTTTTCCTCTTTCCTAGTATTACTTTTTTGAATATTTCTGCTGTGTTCTTAAACTCATTATGTTCTTCTCCCACTTTTGTTCTCAGCCACATCTGCATCCTTATGCCTCTTTTTCCACACACAGTATGAAACTACAATGTAATAAGATAAACACAAATATGCTTGTGCTCAAAATGAAGGATATGGAATTTTCATGTGAATAGTGGAGCTATTCTCTTTCTTTGGGTGCCATTTAAAATCACTGAAAAAAAAAAAAACCACTTTATTAAGCGAGCTTTTTTTTTTTTTTTGCCATACAGATGTCTGGCATCGAATTTATTTTCTCATAAAATAGCTCTCCACGAGAATGACATCTCTAATCTCTCCATAAATAATTCATTATTTTGTTCCATTTCCAAAGGATATTATCAGTAATAAAAAGGAGGCATTGAAATTAGCAGCCGCTTTAGCAAGAAATGCCATTTTGTCTGCCTTCCTCTCTGTTAAGGCACTGTAGCCACTTGCCCCTCTCCTCCTAACACTTCTGGGCTGTCAAAGTATAAAGGTGTGAGAATATGCCTTGGCACCTCTCCCTTTATTGGTTATACAACTTCTGCTGGCATCTAGAAAAATTAATATTGAGGAGAGAGTGCTTGAATCATTTCTCATCCTTGCATCTGTTAATTCACTTAGCACTATCTAGGAGGTCTAGACAGAGAACTAAAGATAACCATTATTATTAGAATATGGAGATTTCACATGCTTATTGGTGTGTTGTTGATGCTTTTTGATCAAGAAACAAATATCAACTCTTTCAATGGAGCCCTAAAACATTGCTATTTTCTTAAGTGGCATCTTCATTCAAGGCACGGTGGTATTGAGGCCACGAATTAATATTTCATTAATATTTATTTCATTATTTATTATTTCATATTTATTATTTCATTAATATTTCCATATTAATATTTGTAGCATAACAATAGCAGTGATCATTCACTACCACTCTTCATTATGCTACTTTGTCATCTTTCAGTTATTTTTCTAAACAAGATTTAGCTCAATAAATGTTCTGCTACGACAGAAAGAATTCTGTGTTAATTTAAAGGAAAAATAACTGAGTATATTACGTGTCCTTTTTGGGGAGATTTCTGTCTCAAGTTCTTCAGTTGGAAAATGTTATGGAACACAAATTGTTAGAGCTTAAGCCAGTGTGGCTATAAAATATTTTTAAAAATGCCCTAAATATATCAAATTCTTTCCAACATATCAAGATTAGCCAATAACTCATTCAGGTACTGTAGACATCTGAGTGTCCCTTTAACTATACTACATAAATCGAAAATGAGAACATGCCTATGTAATACTTTTAAAAGCAGGGAATAACCTATTCTCCTTTGCATGTGAGTAAGCAGCAGTCCCAAAGTGATCAGAAAAACTAATGAATGCAATGATACACTAATGGCTGTGTCATCTTTAGCTAAGATAAGTTAGAGCTCCAGGTTTATGTTAAATGGTCAATAAGGCTCTTCTTTCTTTAATACCTGCTGGCTGCCAGAGAGACTGTGAAAGACCAAACCATTTAGGCACCATATCCCTCATTCAAGTAACTCAACTGAAACAAGGTAGGCATTTCAAATCTTAATATCAGTATAGATGTCCTGAAGAAGGGAAGGAAGTTCCTTTTCTGCTTTCTGACAGATACATGAGAAGGTTACCTTTTTACTTGCCAGAAGCTTTCATACATCTCAAGTAAAAATTATGTAGCTAAGATTTGGCTAACAGATGTAATAAAAATTTCTTTTAAAAATTGGCATGAAGATCTATTTAGGGTCAACTGATTTTGAAACTTCTGTAATTTAAAGTGAAAATGTGACACACATTTACGTATGACTTCTTCAAATCTTGCCTTTCAGTGAAAATCATAAATGGTAAAGGACAATCATAATTTGATATCTAATGGGACTTAGGCCATATCCCTTGTGGAGTCTTCCCATCAACACAAGTGATTCCTAAACCATTCTGACATTAATTTATAAAGACACTGGCTTAAACTTACCTATTGCATAAGGCTAAGACATATATAAATTATTTTCAAAACAAACTTATACAGGAGGCTACCAACTCTTTGAGGCTTTCTGTTGTTTTTTCCTGGTTTTTGATTTTTGGTTTTTGGGAGTGGGTTTTTTTTTTGTTTTTTTTTTTTCACTTTTTTTGGTTTGTTTTTTGTCTTTTTTTGTTTGTTTGTTTGTTTGTTTTTTGGTTTTTGATTTTTGTTTTTTTTTTTCCTTTTCTTGCTTTATGACTACATGGAAATAGGGAGTTAAAGCATTACTGAATTAATCTGTAAAGGACTCTGAGGAATGGAGACAAAGCCTTGTCTCCATAAAGCCTGTACAAACATGATCTGGTGCTGTCCATTGAAAATTCATCATCTTTGGGAGAGACAGGTTACCTCAGGCACCTTGATAAGTCTAGTTCTGAAAAAAGACATCCTCACAAATACCGAAATGAAGTCCAAATGCCTTGAATATGACTTTGTCAGAAGAACGTGTCCAATAATACACTAAGTTTTAAAGGATCTTGTCTCCAATATTCTGTAACTGGAGCTAAGGCTTCAACTTGACTTCAAGCAAAAAATGTAGAGGGTTTTACAGCTTGCTTTCACCCAGAAGAAAAATAGATCCCTTTCATCTTTGTACATGTTCATATTTTTATATGTTGATAGGAGATGCACTTGCCCACTTAGGTAAAATTTATTCTAAAGAGAATTTTATATACATATATATTTAATTTATTCAAAAAAACAGGCACTGGAGACAAATGCCCTAGCCACTAAACTATTGATGCTTCAGGGATACAGATCTCCATTTCTAAACTAAGATGAGGATTATCTCTGATGACATATTTCTTACAACAGACACATTTCTGTGGGAGTATTTCATTAAAATTCTTAATAATATTCTAATGATGAATCACTTCATTTAAAAAAATTCAGCTTAGCTATGTGTAAGCATATTTTAATCAGCAGGCATATTGTAATAAGTCTGTGATTCAAAATTAAAGAAAACTTAATGCTATTTGAAGTGGATTTTTTATTAGTATAGTACAGAAGTAGGGACCATCTAGAGATAGTGTAAAAGATGTGAATGGTAAATATGGTTTTCTGTGTCTCCAGATTACATTTTCCTGTAGGCGGATTCCTGTTTCACTTTTAAACTCTTGGACTTACATGTTAGTTAATTTCCTTTGAATTTATTTTCTTCAATAAATTACTATACAGAATTGTTTGGCCCGCATAATATAGGATCCAGCATTAGATAAGCACAGACTAAACACATAGTTGGTGTCTCCAGACCTTCATAGCAGTCAAACAGCAATTTAACTACTCTGAAGACAATTGTCACAGCATCACCATTTTTTGAAAATTCAAGTGAGATCCCAGAAGCTGCACACAACTTCTGCCTGTTTTCACCCCAGGCAGTTTTACTGAATAGCTCTGCAGTAGCTAAGAAGAGCTACAAATTTGTTTTCATGCATAAGGGATCATTAAATTGCTGGATTGCAAGAATGTATAAATTATTTATCCCTATAGAAAACAGGTTTTATAATTCTCAGCTCAGAATACACTCCAATTCCCCTCTCAGACAGAGAGTCACTGATGTAATTAAAGGTTAAAATAAAGGAGATCAAATGTTAAAAGGATAAACGTGTTCCCTCTCTCCTGAGCTCAGGCATGCAATACACTGCCATGCTTCCTCTCTTCCTTGGCTGATGCTGGGAGACCTTGACTATCTCCCTCTGCAATTACCTCAGGCTAGAAATAGAGTTTAGCCCGTGTTTTTATGATGTTTTCAGTGCTAGGGGACAGAGCATTCTCTTCATTCTTTCTTTGGCAATGATAAAAGTGAAAACAAAAGAAAATACTCAGCTTCCATGGGATAGGCTAGGTGAAGTGCTGTTACAGGCAATGGAAGTTCTGTCAGAAGCAGCTCCTTAGCTCCCTTGAGCTCCACCTCAAGGATGAGCTAGGCTACCTGGACTCCACATTGTCAAACGGGGAACATAAAATCTTTACTGAGGGAAAGGCTAATATGTCCCCTCATGAATTCTAATGACAGACAGTGTTTCCAAACCTTCAGTGAGACCATTATAATCTTTATAGACTATAATCGATTTTTATGTCTCACAAACAAGCCATCTGCAATTTATAAGCTGCATCATTAGACCTTTTCTCATTGCTTCTATTTTGTTCTTGGTGATGCATAATGTGTTGCTAGTCAGGAAAATTGATTAATTCCTTACTTTTGGCCTTTGGGTTTCGGACTAATTTTGTTTGACTTCCTCAGCTATTTTGATTCTAAAGAGGGAAAAAATCACCCCAGATCAAGCCTTGGCTCTTATTTATTTAATGTGTTTTATTTTTTATTAATAGCTTACTTGGACCTCTCTATGACTGCAGTGATAGAGTGGTAAGACAAAAGCAACATTAGCTTTTTGACCACAGGTCCAACATGACTGCCTTTCAGAATCAGCAGGAATGAAATTGCATATCCTTTATCTGCTGATCTTCTCAGACAACTGCATTTCACGGAAGTCCTGGGCAGCTGCCTTTCTTGGAGCATTTTCTCTCCTCTCCAAGGCTGGTGAAGCCTCTCTGCCTGCACATTGGAACCCAGGGAAGAAGAAACAACAGCTGCATTACAGAGCCTGCACTGAAAAACACCCAGGTGCTGCTCCAGCTGTATCAAACTCAAACGTGGGCACCCAAAGAAGCTTCTGTAGGCAGTTTGATTTAAACTTTTCCAGTATAACAAGTGTTCCATTTTGTTTTCAGCATGATTTTCAAGGCATGAGAGCCCTGTAGTACTGCATATGGATTTCTTTTATGAACAGCATTAACAACTTTGAGCAGGAGGTCCTGGTGCTCTGCTGTTCCATTTGTGTAACTTTCTAGGTACATTTATAAGCAATTGTATCATATATATTTAATAAAGTGTATTATTTATTACAATAGGCAGCATTACAACACACCACCGTGTTAAAGCTCTCTAAATCCCACCTTTGGAGACAGCAGTAAAAAGAAGGTGAATTAAATTACACCTTAAGGTAGAAAGAGTTTACTTTTCCACACACAACTTCAAAGGTTTCACTGTGGGTGAGAAAAATTCATTACAGGGAGTGACCAAATGCTAGAGAGAGTGGTTCAAAGGAGAAAAATATGCAGAAGAATAAATATACTGAATAAAGAACTGTGAGCCCCTTGAAAACAGTTAACCCTTAGCCAGGTCTTTTTAGAAAGTGTAGGCTGGCGTTTGAATTGGGTAGGTTGAAAATAAAGAGGACATCATCACTGAAAATTGGAAAAAGATCACTACACAGGAAATGAAAAAATGGAAAAGGAACAGATTTTAAGGAAAAGAAATGGGAAGACACAGCAGTAAGAGGGAAGGTAGGGCACTCAAGGAGATTGTAAAGAAATTAAATATTTCCTGTAAACCCTTCAAACCTATAGAGGCCATCTGGAGTAACACAGGCCATCTAAAACCAATTATGATTCCTACATACATTTCCTTATCTTTATTACAGTGTTTAATATCATTCAATAAGGAATATGACTAATTATGACTTGGTATAAGAATCAAATATGTGAGGGAGGAAATTTTAGTGGAATGTGGTTCAACATCAAGAAAGAATCAGCAATGCAAATCAGGCAATGCGAAAACTGAGGAATACTAAAAGGAAAATTCATGGGAATCTCAGACATCCTGTCATTTCTGGAAAATGTGATCAATACAAGATAAGTATTACATTCATTAAAAAAAAAATGGATTGTAACAGGTGTATCTTCTTAAACTGAAATGGTACGTGAAGAGAGGATCACTGCAATGAAATGAGTGCAGCTAACAGAGATACTGACAGCAGATTGCAAGAGTGCTGAACTGAAGATTATATGGCATTTTTTGGTACACAGCTGTGAGCAGAATCAATGGAAGCACACAGTCACAGCCAAGTAGCAAAGTTAGCATGAAATTCCAACAGATGTTTACACTGACCTGAAGGCTCTTGGTGATATTCTAAAGGAACCTGGGCCAATTCAACTTCTATCTTCCTAGAGCAGAAGATTTGTGGCAGGTAAAATCCAAGTTGTATCATTAGATTAACACAAGCTGGAATGCTTAGAGATGCTGGTCATATAGTATGTGTAGACACCACCGGCTTACAAAATGTAGTTGTTCAGTTCAGACTAAACAACCACCTTTACAAACTTCACACAGTGCACAGTCAAAACAACTATCGGCAGAAGTTTAGATGGAAATGAGAACAAATGCATTCTCTTATGATGGACTTGTATCCTGACAGAAGGTTGGTTACTCTCATCAACAAATTCAGAAACCTGAACCAGCCTGATTGGAAAAGCAAGGCATGAAAAGATGGAATGTTACTGGACTTGTCTCTTTGTGGTTGATTTTTTTAATACCTAAAGCCAAGACTACGCAAAAGGAGCAAAAACAAGAGGAATGAGAAAATAAAACAGAATTGTAGAGGTAATAGAGGGGCAAAAAGATAAATGTAAATTGGGGGGAGGGGCTATTTTAGTTGATAGAAAGCCAAATAAACACAAAGCAGAACAATCTCTCCCTTTTCAGAGATTAAGCTCCAGGATATCTTCTAGGAAAATGCTACCCTATGTGTAGCTGTCGGTACCTGTGTCAGGCCCGATCTGCACTGAGATGCCCAGATAGGGTGTCTTGTGAGGGACAGCCTTTCCTGGAGTCTCAGGCAGGTTTCAGCCACAAGGTACTAAGATGCAAGCAGTGCCTAGAATTTAGGCTATCAGCTCTTTTGTGATTTTCTTTGCTTGCAAAGTACCTCCTCGGCTAGCAGAGAGATTGGGAGGCGCCACAGAGGATGTTTCACAGATTCTTTATTTCATCTATGAAGGGCTCTCAGGGCAGCAAATCCACTGGGTGGGGTACAAAGAGGGTTTTTGTAGGGTCAGAACTAGCAGAGAGAATGGACACAGC
>VZTT01057856.1:0-24567 GCA_013400855.1 Buphagus erythrorhynchus | reverse complement strand
CGCCCCTCGCCCCTGAGGCACCGCCCGGGGCCGAGGGCTCCGCGCTCCCCCCGCCCCGAGCGATCCGGGAGGGCTCCGCGCCCGCAGCAGCCGGGGCATGGTGGGCAGGGTCGCCGTGGCCGCGGCGGCCGGGTCTCCCCTCCTCCCCGGGGACAACGGCGACGTTCAGGTGGGGACGCGGGCCGGGGTCGCTCTGTGAGGGCGGAGAGATGGAGTGCGGCTGGCGGGGTGTGCCCGTTTGGCGATCGCCCCCTTTGGCGATCGCCCCCTTTGGCGATCGCCCCCTTTGGCGTTCCGCCCTGACACGGCCCGTCCGCTGTGCCCGGGGAGGTCTGAGGGGCCGCCTGTCCCCGGTCCGGGCTCCCCGGCGCTGCTGACGGTCGGCGCAGCCCCGCGGGCCCGGCTGTCATTAAACGCATTCGAAGGGCTCTGGGAGAGCCGCTTTCTGCTTCAGAGGGTGTGGTTTCAGAGGAGTTCAGTTTCTGGTAAACTAGGAGTTCTTAAAGTCTTTATGAGCTAAAGTCTTTCTGGGAGCTGTAGAAGTAAAATGCTCTTTTTTGGTTTGAATCATTATACGAGATAAGAATTCTCTTGTGTTCGCTTTTTAAAGTACTCTTAAAGGTGCAGTGTCTTCCTAAGATAAGTCAGATGTTTACCGCAGGATCAAACCTTTTTAAATGATGTTGGATTTCCCTCCTAAATGATCAAAAAACGCTCTGGGGAGCACCTCAAGGTCGATCATCTGAATTGACCTAGATTTTCCGACTTACAGTATTGTGAAATCTCTGCAGAGATGATCTGAAGACCTTGTGGTCCCTTTCAGTTTTGACCATCTCAAGGTTTCAGAACAGGATTTTTATTAATCTGAAACAGCAGGATCTTTATTTCAAGCTTAGATGGCCTTTGAAAACACAGAGATATAGTTGATGCGTGCACAGTCTGAGCACACTAACATGAATTTTTGTCTTATGAAAAAGTTCTATGTAAGTCATCTTGAGTTTTTAAAAACTAAGATTCTTGTTGTACCTTTTACAGCCATGCAAGAAGCGGCGAGAGGAAGATGCTTCTGTAAAAACAATCACGAGGTATTTTTCACCATTAACAAAACCAGTGGATAAAGCATTGTCATCACCAAAATCCAACAATATCTTGGATTATTTTAAAAAGACATCTGCAGCTGAGAATGCTGCATTCCCAGTAGGAGCTGGAGAAAATAAAACACTGTTGGATACTGATGACAAAGAGTGTAAATCATCTTTCAAGCCATCCTTAAAGCGGAAGAGAAAAGGGAAGAAAGTAAATTTAAATAATATGCCAAAAGAAAGGAAAGAGTCTGAGTATGACCTTGAGATTGAAATTAGCAGTGATGACAGCAGAGTAGCTACAGGACTGCAACAAGACAGTAATGACGTTATTGCTTCTTGTACTCTAGTGGACAAAAACTGTGCAAGAGGATTAGCAGAAGATGATCAAAGAGAGAACTTCCCAGATGTTGTCCCCTCCAAAAAAAATGCAAAAAACTTTGGCCGTGAAGCAAATGGATCAAAAAATAGGATAAGAAAATCAAGGGAAAGGAAGCACAAAGTAAATATTGATTTGTCTGAAAGCTCTTCATTGGAAAACCAGATGAATGAAACGTGTAAAAAGGAAACTGAAGAGAAGACAAATACAGTAGCAGAGTGTGATGCTGCTATTGGTGATTCCAGTTTTGAGGTTCATATGGATGATGGAACATCCCAGGTAAATAATTGTATAATAACAGTGTCATTTGAGGACTTCTTGAGAAGTCAGGGAGAAAATAATATTGAAGAAGACACAAAGTCAGCAGCGGACACTTCTGGTACAGCAAATGAAATGGACAACAGTGATAGTATTAGTGATCCAGAAAAGTGTGAGGAATCCCAACAGCTGCCACTCAGAACAGTGACTGTCCTTGCACAAGTTCATTCCATTCCCCCCAAATTACCTGCCTCACATAAGGAGCAGAAAAGCTCTAGGAAAATAGCTTCCATTTTTTTGAAGCAGAAGGGACGTGTAGGGGAAAAAGAAAGCAGCCCAGCCCTCTTGGACAGTGAGCAAATGGAACAGGTGACTCAGAAAAGAAAGTCCAATGTCGTTATTGAGGAAGGAGAATTGGAGCTGGCTGTTCTGGAGACTGCAGGGTTGGATTCTCTGAGGCCAAAATGTACTCTGGAAGAAAAGCATCAGTTTATGAAAGCTTTTAGACAACCAACAGCAGATGTAACAAAAGGTGGAGTTAAAAAGGCACCTGGAAAACAAAAGCAAGCTGCTGCAAAGTCTTCAAAAGGAAAAGAAGGATCTGAAGATGTTTTTCCTTCAAATAAAGTATTAGAAAGCAGGATACCAGAAGATTATGTAGACAAATACACACATTCCAAACCTAAAAGCAATAGAACTAAACCCAGAAGATCTAAGAAGGTTCAGAAAAAAGGAAACAGAAGAAAGAAGGCTTCAGAAACTAAGGAAATGGATGTCTCAAACACCAACAGTTATACTGGAGAAGAGGATTCAGGTGCTAGTGTTAATTCTCTGGAAAACACCGTAAATGTAATCATTTCATCAAGTCCAGAAGTGAGTGAGTTAAGGAGGAGTTTAAGGCAGCAGAAAACCAAAACATCAACAAATGTTACTCCTAAAAAGCCCAGGGCTAGAAGTGCCTGTTCTACAGATGAATTAAGCTCCTGCCCATTAGAGACTTCCACCCCAAAAGCACACAGACAATCCTGCAAGAAAAGCAACATGTACAGAGCTGAGGTGATTACTGTGCCCTTTGATGGAAACAGCCCAATAAGGTAAACCTTTCAGAGTATATTCTACCTTTTTGCCC
Organism: Buphagus erythrorhynchus; assembly: GCA_013400855.1. NCBI lineage: Eukaryota > Metazoa > Chordata > Aves > Passeriformes > Sturnidae > Buphagus > Buphagus erythrorhynchus. The sequence continues at coordinate 21,719 of VZTT01057856.1, read as the reverse complement.
ATTAATTGTATGCAAGTATTTTGAAAATAAGACCTAATTATAAATGGATTGTATACCAGAGTTGCATGGATATTGATCACGATGGGTAAAAATACAGAGGAACCAAAGCTGATTATAAATGTGTTTGTACCAAAGACATCAAAAAAACCCCCAACCAAACAACAAAAAAAACCTCAACCACCAGTTGAGGAGTTGCCTCTGTTTACAGCACTGTATTTTTAAAGACTTTTGAAACTGAGATTGAGAGTAACATTTCCTTTTATTAACCAGTAATAATTTCGTAATATTTTTTTCCCTAATTAGAATGAGGTTTACACGTATCAAAGCAGCTACAAAATCAAATAAAGCTGAAACAATGAAAAATGAAGAGTCTCACTCTGGAAACACAAAGGTAATTTAGGTAACAATTGGTGTCAGTATTTTGTCATTTCCTATATGGGTATAACTGTGGTGTATTCAGTATTGTGTAATAATCTCGTGTAATACAGTATGACAGTTCTCAGCTGCCCTATGGAAAGGGAATATAGTCTGATTTATGATGAAATTTGAGGTAGTTTCTTGTACCTTAGATTTTAAAACATGTTTTATTAGTAAAAATCCACCTTTCATAATGGAAAAATCCCATAAAATAGCTTGTTCCTGTGCTGCAGGTTCTCAGGATGGGATATAGAAACGACTGGACGTGGTACTTAGTGCCATGGTTTATTTCACAAGGTGGTGTTTGGCCAGAGGTTGGACTTGATGATCTCGGAGGTCTTTTCCAACCTAAATGATCCAGTGATTTGTGATAGTGTTTGGGCACAGCTGAGGCTTAAGAATATCACTGCCCATATTTTCTTTGTTCCATGAAAAAATTGGGGATCTCCTTGCAGGGCTCTCAGTCCCTTCTGAAAATTGTTGGTATCATCTTGGTTTGCTTTTCCTTTCAATTATTTCATTTTCTTTTTGATACCAATGAAATTTTGCAACAATTACATACTTCTGTGAAAGTGAAAAATTATATGCAAAGTAGTTAGTGAAGCGAGTGCTATTAATTGCTATTTCGGTTTTTTTGTTCTTTGTTAACAGATACACTCCACTTCTAAAAACATATCCAAAGCAAAGCAGCTGATTGAAAAAGCAAAGGCTATACAGCAGACCAGATCAAAAGTGAATGAAGACTCAGCAGCTCCTGTGAGGCGCTCGTCTCGACAGCGAGTTCTTGCTGAGAAGAAGAAATTAGAAGAAAGTGATGTAAGGCTGTACTTTGGGGGGGAATGTTTTTATATATTTCTGATTGGTATAAGCAACACAAATGATTCCTACTTGATTCTTTAGAGGAAACGTTTGCAAGCTAAGGTAGATATCTGCAATGTATTGGTAATAAAGGAGGAAAAGTTGGGTTTCCTTTCTTACTTGATTTGCTTTCCCTCTAGGAATCAGTAATAATTGTAGGTTCAAGCATGGATAGTGTCACTACTACAGAGCAGAGTGTGAAGGAAAAGAAACTTCGAAGCTTAAATGATGTTTTGGGGAAGAAGTCTAAAAACCTGAAGGTTGCAAAGAACTCCAATGGTAATTGGGTTTTACTGAATGTGTTTATTTTTTGTTACAGAAACATTTTATATTACTGACTATTGTAACTTTATTTCATAAAGCTGCCTTTGCAGTATATTAATATTTTCCTCTGATTTATCTTGTATAATATTCCAATATATGCCTTCAGTTTTTATATGAATTAATAGTTCAGAGGTAATTTACATGTGTTGTTTTGCTTTTTCTTCATTTGGGGAAAACTGTGCTTGAAAAATCGCCAATCATATACCATGTTTTGTTGCATCTCCTTTTTTTTCCTAATGTTAGAAAATAGCATCTATACTGAGGAAATAATTAGAAATAAAGCTATAATGAATTTTGTTAAAATACTCGACTTTCCCTTAAGAAAAGGAGATTCCCTGATGATGTTAAATGGAACATACAGGTAGTGAACACAGAAGCAAGGTTAGAATCTTGTATCAGTGCTATCTAATAATGGTTTTTTTACCTTTTTAAAGGGAAACTGGGATGTCCACCTTTCTGCCTAGGCACAAATGCTCAAAACTCTGCAGGTGAACCAATTGTGATCTTTGATGAAAGCAGGTCAGTTGTCAAGAGTGCTTAAAAATCAAAATAAATTTCAAGGTTACTTTAACATTCTCTCATTTAACAGGTTTAAATACACTTACTGAAATGTGCTATAAATACTCATGACTTTTATACTGATTAATATTTTAATCTGCTTGCAAAATTTTAGTAGTGTCTTGGAGAGTTCCTCAACCATTTTAGAACCATATTAGATGTCTGGAAATGTAGTTGATGACTGATTAAAAAGAAACCCAAATTGCATATAAAAATGCAAAACCAAAGAGACTTTTTTTAGATTAAAATTTTTAACACAGAATTAATTTCAAACTAACTTCATTAAAATTAATTTTAGCAGTTTTCACAGACTATTTTTAACTCATTTGGAAGAGAATGTGATTAAATTCAGCCTTACATAGCTGGAAGTTCTACTAATTCTATATTTTTTTTATTCTTTTTCTTTTCTCTTTTCTTTAAAGCCAAGATGCATCTGAAAATTCTCAAGATGATGATCCATTCAGAGCAAAACGTGAATTCCTGATGAGTGGATTGCCAGAGTCACTGAAAAGGCAGATTGCAAAGAAGGCAGCAGCAATGGAAGCATACTCTCTTGCAAGTTCCTGTTTTAAGACTGTTGTCCATGTACAGCAGAAGGATGATTGTAAGCTTTTGTTAAGGTTTTGAGTGTTGTTTAAATGTACCTGATAATTTCTGGGGAATTTGTGCAGAAAAGAAAAAATTTGAACAGTTTAGGATTGGAATAGGTGGGAGTTTCCTCTTGTTTCGTATGTCAGTAAGAGAACAAAACTTAGAAGCTTCCAGTGAGATGTTTTTGAATACAAAATTTATAAATTAAATTGATGCTAAAGTAGTCTATACATGCATGAGTAAGGATGAAAAAGTTTTAATATTTAGTCAAAAAAGTTGGAAAATAAAGACTGTGTTGGGCTGATACGGGCAGAAACCATTTCCCTCTGACAAAGCAAAAGAATTCACAAAAGAGAGAAGACCACCCCATTTCTTTTCCCCAGAATAGAAGTTAACTCTTTTGTTTTTGTGGGCGTTCTTTTGTAGGTTCTCCAGTGTGGAAATTGCAATCACCATCATGTCCTCTGTTAACTAAGCTGAGGGAACTGAGTACTGAAGTCACCAACATCACAAAAATCACTCTCTCACTTGGTGAATTTTCCACTGTGAATTCAAAACAAACTGAAAATTGTTCTGCACCTGCGGTTAGTAGTTTAAAATTAAAATTGTTTTTGTATTTGTTTGGAGTTGTGTTTTTAATAAATCCTGTTGTTTGAATTTGTTTCAGTTCCATAATTTGTTTATTTTTTTTAATTTCTCTGTGTGTGAGTTACCCATTTTGCATCTTACCATTAGACACTTCTCATCAGTTCTTAACAGTTTCTGTTAATCTCTGAATTTAAGAAGATACTACCAGTTTAAATTATGCAAAGCATTCTGTGTAAAGTTTTTGAGTAATTCTGTGTGTGTGTATTCCAGCTTTCAGGTCACCGACCAGCTTTTCATGATGCATTCAAGAAGGATTTGCTAGATGAGATCGTGGCTTCTAATTCTCAGTTTCCAGTGAGAAAATACTACTCCAGGTTCCTGAAAAAGCAAACAGAACGGTTGGCATTGGAAAACAGTACACAAGGTCAGGAATCTATGTTGGGAGAAAACCACCCTCGCTCTCTCTGGCATTAAAAAACAACTGGGAATTTTAAAATATACATTACTGAAGGAATACTGTTGTTGGAAATAAATTGATCCTCACATTTTAGGTTATTTTTACCAATTTCTTCAAATATGGCTGAAGCAAATGTACAGTAGTAATGGTCATAGCCTGAAATTTTAAATGAATGCACTTTTTTTTTCTTAGAAAGCAGAGATGGCACTACAAATCTTGATGTAATTGAGAAACATCCTGACAATCGGAAGGAAACAAAGAGGAAAAGGAAAGAAACAGAAGACCGCAAATCAAAAAGAAGAAAACAACTTGAAGGTACAGAGACTGAAATGAAATCAAAAGTTGCCAGGAAACTTATTCCTCCCATATCTGGAGAAAAACAGGCAGAGACAGGACAAGCCACACACTTGGGAAAAAACAAGGCCCAGAAACCAGATAGTGTAACAGAGGACACTGGGTGTCTATCAGATCCAAGTGCACTTTCAGGTAATTGCATTTCCTGTCTCATTTTAATCTTTGCATTAAGGAAGTGTGTGTGATGTATGTCAGCTTTCCACTGTGATGCAAAAATTGTATCCAGTCCTAATGCTCTGCTAGATTTGATCAATTCTATTGCATGAAGAATTGTTTAAAAATGGACAATATTTTTTCTGTAGGTGTGGAAAAAGAAGACATGCTCTGGACAGAAAAATACCAGCCCCAAGATTCCAGTGAACTTGTAGGGAACAAGAAAGAAATTGAAAGGCTGCACAGGTCAGAAGTTGGAACATGGATCCATTCCTAAAATAACTCAAAACCTCATGTTACTTGATAATGCTAAAGTACTGAGAGAGCAGTACTTGTCTGTACCTCCCTAAAAGCATCCTGATCCTGACCTTGCTGTGATGTCTGCTTTTGACAGGAATTTAGCAATGAAGTCCACCTAACACATCATGCTTTCAGTTAAATTTTCTGTGTGGGCTGAAGTTACTGGTGTGGCTCTTAGACAGAATTTAAAGATCCATCTGACAAAACAACACTGAATTATTGAGTGAATAAGTAGTTCATCAAATGACTTGTTTTTATGTCAGTCAGCTAACAGAATGGAGAATGAAAAAGGAAAACTTTTCTACAAATAATCAAATCCTAAGCATTTTTTTGCTTTTATCTAAAAGGACTTGATAGGTTTCTATGGGGTAACAAGTGGCTGATGTCCCCTAGTTTTACGTTCTGCCCCATCTTGGTTCACTTAATTCACCAGCAATTCTTATTCTTGTTTTTTTCCTTCCTTCCTTTTGTAGTTGGTTACAAGAATGGAAAAAGAGAGCTGATTTGGAAGAAAAACGAAATCAGAAAAGGGAAAAGGAGGACAAAGAGCAAGAAGGTACTGATAGAATTATTATAGTGTCTCTTTTGCTTAAAGTTGGCGAAAAATAACATTAATCCTTTCTTTTCTTGTTAATAAATTATACAGATTCTTTAAGCAGCCTTGACTTTAAAGATAGTAAATCTGATATTGAGGAAGAGACAACCCTTTGCAATACAGTTCTGATAACTGGCCCACCAGGAGTGGGGAAAACTGCTGCAGTGTATGCTTGTGCTCAGGAGCTTGGGTTTAAGGTTTGTGGAGTTCTTTCTTTCCTCAGTGCATTTTTGGTATTTATAACTAATGATACAAAGGCATTTGTAATACAAGATATCTACAATTTCATTTTCTTTCTTTTTTTTTTTTTTTGATAAATTAAATACCATTGCAGATATTTGAAGTCAATGCCTCTTGCCAGCGTAGTGGGAGACAGATTCTGTCCCAGCTGAAAGAAGCTACTCAGTCTCACCAAGTGGACAAAAAAGGCGTGAATGCACACAAGCCTTGCTTTTTTAACAGTTGTAGCACTGCTAAGTCACCAAGTAAGTGTTCTTTGTTTGGTCTGAATTATGGGGTGGGTTTTATGGAGAGGAGGAGGTTGTTAAAGACTGAATTCCCAAAACAAATTTTAGATATCAGTTGTTTTTAAAAAGATAGAAGATTTAGCTTACCTGGCCATAATAGTAAGAACTGGTCTGTTGGTTAACACAACTACAGACCAAATCAAATAATGACTTTATTAAAATACTGACTCTTGATTATATTATTTCTGCAGTGGTGGAGCAAGTGCTGTAGCATTTGAATAGAAAGTTGAACAGAAAGTTTTTCCTATAACAAGAGAAAAGGAAAACAAGCAAAAATCAGCACAGTAAACCTGTCATTTGCCATAGATAAAAAATTGGTTTTACTTTAAATTTGTCTGAGAGATACCAGTTTGACATTATATCTTCAGATGAAGTTTAATATAAAACATACCTTGCAGAAAAAATGTATTCTCCAAAGAAAGTTATTTCTCCAAGAAAACCACCACTGTCACCAAAAGGAGCAGGATTAAAACGAAACTTGCCTTCTAAAACACTTGCAAACTACTTCAAAATTTCTGCCAAATGTAAGGGTATTGATGGAGAAGGAACAGCTGAAGAAAAAAATGGAGGTAGGTATTCCTTTTTAATAATTAATTACCTTTGGAGATAGAAATGCTACACCATGTATGTGGAGCTGTGTGGAGAAAAGAACAGATTCTCTTAAGCATTTGATACATGGGGGATTTTTGAAGCCAGTACCTGGAAAACATTAAATGGTTTCATTCCTCCTTCCTGCTTAATTATTCATCCATCTGCAGGAAATACTCAGAATTCACTGGAAGTAAAGAAAGATGCTCAAATTAAGTCAATAAACAAAGAAGAAGGAGGAGAACTCAACAGGAAAAGTGCAACATCTCTCATTCTTTTTGAAGAGGTAAAATTCACATGAAATGTACTGTGATTGGGTTCACAGCTTGTAACTGTTGCTCAAGCTATTGATACTATGTTTGTTTTCTGTAGGTGGATATAATATTTGATGAAGATGCAGGATTTCTAAATGCAATAAAGACATTCATGGCAACGGCAAAGAGACCTGTAATTCTTACCACCAATGGTGAGTAGTGTTTGTAACAGTAATTAGGCTTTACAGACAGAAGAGCCACTTTTATTTAGAGGCTGTAAGTGGTGATGGTTGAATACTGCTCCTAAATGCAAAATTAAATTAGTGGAGACTGTAAAGCAAGTATTTGAGTGTTTGAATAAATGTACTGGCTGCTCTAATGGATAAAGAAAATAACTAGGTTTGAACATAATGTCATGACAGTTCACTGATCTCTCTATAGATCCAACATTCAGCTTAATGTTTGATGGCTATTTTGAAGAGATCAACTTTAAAACCCCTTCCCTGGTAAGTCTGTGTCTGGAAATGCAGGTACATCTAAACAAGTAATTGTCAGCTGATTTCAGTTTGAAATTTAAATGTCGGGGTAGGTTTATATATTTCTGTTGTAACATATTTGTTTGATCAGAGACAGGCATGTCTTTGGGGTTTATGTAAGGATGTGTAAGATGTATTTATCTTTACACGTAGAAACTGTTTTACTAGCATGGAAGATTTATTTTCCAAACAGTTTAGTGGTAAGGAGAATTACAATAAAAACTTCACTTAATCACTTCATTTAATTTTTAGAATATAGTTAGATAAATATCTGATAGCTCTGATCTAAAGGTTGGTTATTCCAGTACTGGTTCATTCATTAAAAAGTATAGGAGTTATTTTAGAAATATTATGGGTTATTCCTTTAATGTAAACACCGGTATACTGTGTTGCAAATAATTTTATTTGCAGCTGTGTATTAGGTGAAAAACCTAAATAAATGAGAATCACATGGACTTAATTATTGAGAAGGGGTAATTTCTTAATGTGAAACTGAAAACATTGGGCTTCCAGGTAATTGCAGAGTTAAAAGAAAGAATGCAAGAAAAGCCTTAAAAATTAATACAGTTCAGTAAAAGCTGATCACTGGTGATGAGAAACAAGGTGTAGGTAGCCTCAGGACCATGAGCAGAATATGTTTGTGTGTTGGTTTTTAATCAGCTGAATTTCTAAATTGAACTTAATTCTCTGACATAGGCTACAGAGATTGGGTAGTTTGCTTTTCCTTACAGGTTTTAATCTAACTGTAATCTAATTTAATAAACTAATCTTCTGTATTAAAAGGCAAAATGTATTGCAAGCGTAAATAGAGTAATTTGCTCATGTGACTTCCTGCAGTGTGATTGGCAGGACTTGTTTCAGTGGCCTGTGTGTAATTCTTGTTTAGATAAACTCTGTGAGCTACCTCCAAGCTCTGTGCCTGGCTGAGAACCTACGGACAGATGTGAAAGACTTGGCTGCTCTCCTGGCCATAAATAACTGTGATATCAGACAAAGTGTTCTGTACTTACAGTTCTGGGTTAGAAGTGGAGGTGGATGCTTGCAAGAGAAGCATTTGGCACCTCATGGTATGTTGATTTAATTCAATCTCTAAAAAAATCCATCTAAATATGAATTTGACTAAATTGAAGAATTCTTAGACATGTGTGAATAAATGGTAACTTCTTGTAAGACTCCTAAATACTGGGGGAGGGCTTCTACTATTTTTAGCTACTTCAAAGCTTTGTATTAATGCATAAGGAACTAAACATTGAGGGTTTTATTGCCTGTCATGATGGTACTTACTATCTCCCTTTCATGTTCTGAGTAGCAAAACTGGGCAAAGAAGAGAACCAGTAGTAATTTTCCTCAGAGTTTGCAGTTCTTTATGCATGTAGCTGAGTTCTAGGCAATTCACCTAGAAGAAGCAGAGCTGAAAAAGGGGTAAAAATGCTGGCAAGCAGGCAGGGGTAGGAACTTGATCCCAAAGGATTCAGGAAGACTTTAGGGGTGGGAGGGAATGACAGGGAGAGACAAGTGAGCCCCAGCCTCCTTCAAAGTTTACTTGGGAAGCAGGAGAGCAGGTTGGTAACACTGACAGCAGGGATGTGGGCATGGGGATGTCTCATTTCAGCTGCTCTGTTCCTCCAGCACCACAGCAAGAGGTGACAGTTACAGCATCCTTCGTGACAGGAATTGAGGCAAAAAGGTGGAAAATCAATTTCATGATGCAGTTGTTCCCTTTCAAGTAAAGCCTGTTATCTCTGTGCAGGAGCAGAAGAGACAAGGAAGGCAGATAATGTCATTCATCATGCAAAGTCTAACTATTCCAAGGTGGATTTTTCTCAAGCTGAGGATGCACATCAGGAGTTTCCAAAATGTGATACAGGCTGTGTAGAGACGATGCTTGGCCTTAAGAACATCCTGTTGCCTTCAGAAGATTTGTTTACATTTCTTAAGGTATTTTTGTATTTGACTTGATAGCACTTTGAATGATTGCCAGACAATTGAGTGTAACGATCACTAGCAATAGCATCATCTTAGAAGCAAATCTCTGAAAAAGTTTGCTGTAGAAATTATAGAATTCTCTGCTTACTAAGTACAATATGAACTGGGGTGGTCTCCTGCAAGCAAAACAGTCCCTCGCCTCATAAGTATAAAGCCAGGAGTCTGAGATTTTCTGTTATAACATTTTTATTTTAAAAAATGTATTTTAATATATTGATAAAGATTTAATGATTATTATTTTACAGCACAAGATCACAACTATGGAGGAATGGAATAAATTGATGCAGCTTCTCACAGAATTCCAGATGAAGCATGTGGATTTTGTATATAGTAATCTTGAACTTATTCTTCCCTTACCAGTGCAAGTTCAGTCTGAAGCCTCAAAGTCTATCCTTGAAAGGACTACTATAGATTCTTCAAAACACAGATCTACTAAGAGCTCTTGCTCTGGAAAGAGTAGCCCTGGAAAAAGGTCTAAAAAGACAAAGGCTCAGAAAAGGCTTGAGATATTGGATGATAGTGATTTATTTGATTCTGAGCTGAACTATTCAGCTGAATTCATAACTTTGCCATCAGACAGTCCTAAATCATGTGCTGAAATAAATAAAAAGGAATCAAAATTGTTGATGCATAAAGAACAAAAAGAAGTTAAAACTAAAACTTCAGCAAATGGAAAAAGGTCTGCAGTTGTTTTTCAGTGTCTGAATTCACTGACTGAGTTCGTGGAAAACATGTCCTTTCTGGATTGCTGTGTAAACACTAACACCAGGGAACCACTGGAGTTCTCTAAAAGTGAAGAATTTCACTGGACAAATGCCAAAATCAGAAATGGTCTTTGTGATGAGTTCAGTATAGAAAACACTGATTGGTGGAGTTCCCAGAGCTGCAGTGAAATAAAGGCAGCTATTGAAGCACTCAGCTTCACTAAAAGTTCTGTTAATATTTCACAAAACTTGGAATCCTTTTTGAGTACCAGTAAAACACCTGAAAGTGATCAGCTGAAAGGACTTATTCTCCCTGTCTCAAACACAAGGAATTGCATATCCTTCAGTCAGGCACCTGATTCAAGGTAAGACTTTGTTAATATTTCTGGAGTAGAATGCAGTTATTTGTCAGGAAGAACATTTCACAGGGTGTAGGACTGTTTCAGATTTGATGTATACACATTCATACCACTATGACAAGAGCATTGGCCAAACAAACTCATGTTTCTGTCCAAGTGCAGCTTTGTGATGCTGTGTAAGCAGCACACAGTTAGAAGCTGCAGATGTCTGATCCATTGGGATGTAGTTCTGGACATCAATTTAATGGAGTTTAAAACCAGTGGCTTTGATCCTAAAGAAATAAAATCATCACTGCACATTCTTGAATAAGAGACAATAAAGCTTCATTCTCTGTTTTAGCACTCACAAAAAAGCACAGAAGAGGCTGGCTGTCATCAAAACTATATTTTCCAGAAGTCCTTTAAACCTGGGCAATAAGCAAGCCAGTACTCTGGAATACCTCCCCACTCTCCGCAGTATTTGCAGGTCTGAGAAGCTTAAAGAGCAAGGGAAGACTAAAAGAAGGTAAGTTTGGGTTTTCCTAAATCTTGCTACATTTCAATATAGAAGGTAGTTAAGGATTTTAATAAAATATTTTGTCAAATAATTCTAGGCAAGGAAGGTGGACATCTGTCTCTCAAAATAATAAAAGTGTTGCCTTATATTTGGAAATAAATTTGTTCCCTTAACAATCTTTTCTACTTTTTTTTTTTTAATAGGTTCTTGCATTATCTTGAAGGGATTCATCTTGAAATACCCAGACAAATGATAAATAGTCTGTCTTTGGACTTCCCTTAAAACTGCCAACACCAGAAATACTTTGTGCCTAATGGTGGTATTCTCACCACAGTTTGTTTGATTATTTTTTTAATTACCACATTCGTGTATATTCAGACCATTTGTATATTAAATTTTTATAAGTATTTAAAATAATGTATATATCTATTGTCATTATACTGCTCTCCACAGCTGAAATGTGGATTTGTTTGGTGCTTGTCCAGTAAGGGCATTCATAATATTAAATGCACAGACTATTCTGTGGGGACTTCTTCCTCTCTTTCTCTCTAATTTATGGATCACATAGCAAGAAGCCCTTTTATAACAACCGTCACAACTTCCACAGCGAAGTTGTTGTTTTCTGAGGAGACTGTTTTGTTCAAGTAAGTTTGTTTCTGAATTTGCAGCTAAAGTGATAAATCAAGGTGGGAGGGGTAACAGAGAGGATGCAATAAGTCCTCCGAAGTCTAAATGACTAAAACAAACTCTTCACTGTGACCACCGGGATCAAAGTCCTTACAAAGCACTATGCCTCAATGTACATATGTTGGTATACATTCCTTTCATTGTTTACAGCTGTCAGATCTGCATTTAATCTCCTTAAAAGGTAGAGAAATTATTACTGTAGCTCAACATGGTCTCAAAAGATTTAGGCAAGATTTTGTAAATAACAATTATCCCAGTGTTACTTTGGGTACAGGAATATTTAACTACTTCTAGTCTTGTATATTGTGTTCTATTCTTAAGCTTCATTTTTTGTATTTGACAAGACTTCAGCCCGATTATTTGTGATTGAATCTGTTTTTATACGACAATAAATTTGTGAGACTTTGCTACAATCTCAACGTTTCTGTTGCATGAAAGGTAAAACTCCTGAAACATAACTTTTAAAGGATTTTAAAACTGGAATTAGTTCAACCATGTACTTTTCTGCCTTTTCTTTGCAGTTGGACTGTTCCTGTTCCTCAAACTGAGTCAGACTGCTGCCATGCAGTGGTGCTCCACTTACCTCACTGTCTGTAAAAATAAGGAAGGCCATTTGGTAGTTCTGGTCTCATCTTACATTTTTCATGTCTTAAAGATGTTCAGGAATTAGAAATATTTATGGAAACAGTAAATTATTTTAAGCTTCTGCATTGTAGATCATCTTTATAGTTTACTCTTTCCATAGTCCAGAATTACCAAAAAGTTCAAGTGGTGGCTGTTAAAATCTTCATGGCTTGATTTTTTATATCAACAGTCTGTGCTTCTCCTGTATGATTTGTAAAAATAAATAAATACACATTTTTAAATTTTTTAAAATAGAAAAGTAAAAGTGTATCTGTTCACTGCTTTCTAAAAACACTATCAATCTAACTAAGTTACAGTGAGGACCTACATAAATCAGAAACAAGTCCTATTAAGTAGTAGTATTAAAGGAAATTCAGGGGTAATTTGAAAGACCCAAATTAGAAAGCAATTTACTTTCTTTTGAAGTCAGCTCTATGGTTTTAGTAACTGCTTTAAGAAGTTTACAGAGTCTGCTGTGGTGTCCACAAGGTAAGGCAGAATTCAAGTATTTCCCTTCTTGATCAGATATTTGCCACATGAAATCACCTCAAACTACTCTGAATGAAAGATAATCTGTGTGTGATGATTTGAGTTCTGATAAATTAGCACCTTTGGATTTTTATGCATCAGGTATGAGCATCTTTTGTGTGCTAAAATTAAGCAAGTTTCCAGGAGGGATGGGTTTGAGGAAAAGGGCCCTGGGGCTGGTTTTGATTAACTCTGCTAGGAAGGAAATGCTTCACAAGCTCCATTGTAGTACTGTGAAATTTGCCTGCTTTTGATGCAAAATATTTTCCTGCAATAATTTGGGCCCTGGTTAGTCTTTTACGTACTGCCCCTCCAGCTAACTTCTGTGTCTTGAAATCAGAAGTAAAAACAACCCTGGAGTTTCACAATGACTCTCCCATTTAAGCAACAGTTACTAGTAGGTGTACAGCAACTTAAAACCAGCAACCTTGTTATTCTTGGGGAATTCTCAGCCAAGTTTCAAGCCTTCCTTTCTCTTTCCTGTCATTCCAATATTGCTTTCCAGAATGTAAATGAGGGTGACATTATTCTACCATCCCAAGAATAATATAGAAAAAAGTAGTTATGGTTGCAAGAATGAACCAAAGGCTTAGACTGTGTTAATGCTACTGCAAAGTAGAGGTGGGAAGAGGGAAGACTTCAAGAGCAAGACTATCTCAAACCTTTGTAAAAGATGGATATAAATAACCACTCCCCAAATGTCATACAAAATATTCCTTTTATTCCACAGGAGTTGTAAGGACACTAAAATTAAGCTAGCAAAAAGCTTTGGTGTATGGCTTGCAAGATTACCAGGGGAAAATTAAATCCAGGTTTACATTCCAGTATGCAGTTCATAGAGGGTGAGTGCTGAAAAGAGATTCTATGTAGGTAGTTGAGCAACTTTTCAGATATTCTGCTACTGTGTTTTTCATAACTTCACAATAGTTATAAATAAATAAAAGACATAATACTATTTAGTACCTAGAAGATGGAAAAAAGGTTTCAGTATTTGGAACTGCTAATACATGTCTAGTGTTTAGTCATCTACAAAACTACTGTTTTTACAAGATTGTAGAGAAACTTTACTAAGGAAGTATTATACTATATAGTACTACTGCACTATAGCAATGCAAATTAAATTTAACCTCAAACTAGAAAAATATTTGAATACCTCTTAGTCTTTTTTTGAATTAATTAACCTTCTTGAAAAAACTTTGTTTCACATTTTTCTCTTTGTCTTTTCTCTTGTCTTAGATAAACAGTATTAAGTCACAGACTTCTTGCCATTTGCTTTATCATGGAAGAGGACCACTTTCAGTAAGGTTGAAATGCTGTATTGTCCCTGCATTGAGCTATGTGGGAGGGTTATTCTGGCACTGCTTGGTGTCACCGAGCTCTCTCGAGCCTGGGCTGAGCGCTCGAAGTGGGGCAGGGCTGCGCTGGGAGAGCGGGGCTCACCTGGCCGGCGGTACCAGGTGGATGTCTGGGGCCCGACTGCCGTTCTGGTACCCAGCCAGCTTTGTAAACTTATTTTTTAGAGAGGTGGGGTTGAGGCAAACCTGGTGGGGCGCGGACGATCCCTCCTGGACACGGGTCCCTTAAGTAATGCACTGTCAGCGCAGGAACCTCGGATTCGTTGCGGGAAAGCTGGCGGGGACCGGGCCGGGCCGGGGACAATGGGCGGGTGCCCGCGGGCCGGGGGGGCCGCGCGCCCCGAACCGCCCGTAGGAGGAGGCGCCCGGGGGTGGCGGGGGGGGGACACGGGAGGGGACCGGGCTTCCCGGGCGTCGGGGCCGCTCCGGTTCCTCATTTCCCGGCTGGGCTGGGCCGAGCCTCCCGCAGACTCCGCGCCGGGCACCGGCGGCGATGGACTACGACCACAACAAGGTGCTGCTGCTGGAGCTGCAGAGGGCGGCCGGCACCGGTAACGATCGCTGCGCCGACTGCGGGCTCCCAGGTAAGGGAGCTCCGCCGGGCACTGCCCCACGCCCCTCGGACCCCGGGCCCGCTTCCGAGCGGACAGCGGCCGTGACGAGGAGCCTTAGCCGCCCCCTCGGGCTGTGCCGCCGTCTGGGCGCTGCTCGTCCCGCTCCGCATCTGTGTCCGCGCCCCTCGCTCCGTGTCCCGCGGGGCGGCTGCCGGACGGTCCCGCGGCGCTGCCCGCTCCGGGCCACGGCTTTCGGAGAGCCCCGCGGGGCCAGGGGACCACCGCAGAGGACAGGAAACGACCTCAGCACCAGGCGCTTCCCCGGGTTATTTGTGGACAGGGCACGAGGCTGCAGGAGGAGGAGGGTGCGTGGGGTGGATTTGCAGCTCAGGGATGTCTCTGCGCAAGGGTTGGGGCAGAGAAAAGCACGGAGAACCCGCCGCAGCCCCCGCGCCGGGCTGGCGCCCTTTCGGGTGGGTCAGGCGGGAGCCAGCGGGAGCTGAGGAAGGCGTCAAGTGGCTTCTGTTTAGCAACTTGACGGGATAGGGAGAAGCGGACGGTGGCGCAATGCAAGGAAATGGTCTTGCCAGAACACCCGATGCCTGTAGGGATGCACCTGTCAAAGCTGCTTCAGGGGATGATAGCAGGGATAAATAGCAGGCAAGAGCAGGAGCCTTCACTGGCAGCAGACAGTCCTCGCTGCAAGTGGTTATACTCTGTTGTGCACACTGTCGGCACCTTCCTTCCATTGTTAATTCAGCAACAGCAGCTTTTAATGCATAACTAATAATTAACTGAGCTTTTCCATCACCACTCACCTGCCTGCACAGTCACCTTAATTTTGAAGCAAATAGGCAGTTAAAGAATGTACAAAAGCAGGGGCCACATCGTTCACTGGGAAAAGCAGGTATTGTTTCCCTGGACACAGTGAAGTGACAGCCATAAACAATGGGGTGGGATTCGAGGTATTTATTAGGTGTGAAGCCTGGGCTGTGCATCAGATGTGAGTTTTCACCCTTGCCAGTGGCTGTGCCTTTCCCTATGTATTAATCTATTCTTTGTGGTTTTATCTAGATCCAGAGTGGGCTTCTTACAAACTTGGAATATTCATTTGTTTGACTTGCTCTGGAATTCATCGTAATCTTCCTGAAATCAGCAGAGTCAAATCCCTTCGGCTTGACTTCTGGGAGAGTAATTTAATAGAGGTACAGAGGAAAAAGCAGTAATTCTCCACATTTCATAACCTCCTGTGCCGTCCACCATGGACAGTACAACAGAGCCACACAGAGCCAAGTTAATTGCATGGGTAACTTTCGGGGTTTTTTTATGACCTACTTAATCAAATTACACTGATAGGTGACCATGTTCCTAACAGTGTGGTGTGTATGTTTATATACACAGTAACTTCTCACTGTGGTTTAGAAACCTACAAATATTTCCCGGCAGTACATTCAATTCAGAAAGCAACATACTCTTCCTAAATATTGGTTCAGCCTCTCATCATTCAGCTGAATTGTGTTAATAATACAATCACAGTTAATATCTGAGGGGAGATGAAGGAATAGGGAGATCATAAACAAATTTACTCCTAATTTTCTTTTGTTCTTTTCATCAACAACCACAGTTTTGTATTCCTTCACACATGGTTCAGAACTGTAAATACTGAAAGAGGTGCATCCACCTAAAAATAGCAAACTATAATGCCAAAGGAAATTTATAAATGTATGTAAGTACACACTGAGTTATGGCAAGACTTGGCAAAAAGTGCAGCACTTCCTTTGATACAAGTCTCATTTTATGTTCATGACATGGTGTTGATTTGCAGTGGCACACCTAACTGTAATTTATTTTATATTTCAGTTTATGAGGAATCATGGGAATCTCTGGGCCAAAGCTAAATACGAGGCAAAGGTCCCTCCGTACTATTACGTCCCCATGTCCCATGACTGCATGTAAGTTGATGGTGTATTCACTGGTGCAGACCTTTACATCTGCTTCCCTTACAGGTCTCCCTGGCTGGCTGCTGAAACTAGAGTAGAGACAGATCAGCTTTATCTATGTTTTCCTCTTTCAGGGTTTTAAGAGAGCAGTGGATTAGAGCTAAATATGAGCGTGGGGAATTTCTTGACACCCAAGTCTGCCAAGATCCCTGTTCTGCAGGTAAAAGGATTGTCAGGGAGGTCTCAGCCTCAAGGCCAACAGCACAATGTTCTGTTGGCAGCTTTGGAGGTCTCTGAGGTTGGCTTGTCACATTTGAACTGCTGGATGTGCAGTCACTGCTTTGAGTCCAGCTTTGAGAAGAAACTCCTAAGAAAAGGCGCTTACAAAAGTGCAAGGGTATATTGAGATCTTAAAATTCTCTATTTCTTCCACTGATTTTTTCATATGAGGGGAAAATTCTCAGATGGAGAAGAGACTAGAAACTGTTAGAGATCACTTTTAGCTCAATAGTCCTGCACTTGTGCCACCCTTCTCTGACACTTATCTGTCTGGTCTGCAGGCAGCCGTGAAGGATGCCTCTGGAAACTTGGGAAGGGACGCAGACAGTTCCAGAAGAGGCATTTTCTCCTATCAGCAAGGGAAGGGGTGATGAAGTACTACAGCAAAGAAGTGAGTTCTTCAGCTAGAGCTGGCCATAGGTAGCAGCTCAACACTCACCCTCAGACCTTGCTCTTTGTGGGCAAAACCCAGCACAAGTAGCTTTGTCTCTAGTTTTGTAGCCAGCCTGCGCTTAGAGGAATCCACATGTTTCCCCATTAACATATGTAGTATATTGGGCAATTTTGGATTTAGTTCTTTTTCTCATCCCTTATCTTAACGCTGCAGCCTCCTTTTGCTTAGTGAACAGAGGAAATGGATACTGGCAGTTGAATAGCAAGACAAAGAAGAGATCTGCTGGCAGTTGTTACCTCTTACATTACCAAAATATCCTCCCATGAGCTCCTGCATCAGGGTCCTCAACACAACTCCTTTCTGTAAGAGACTGTAGCTAATTGTTCTCTAACTTGGAGGCTGGAGACAGACTCATTCCTTGCAATGCAGACCCAGCCCTCTTTAATAGTGACCCAGCATTTGTCAAGGAATCTTTGTAAGTGGTTTTATGTTGCATGTAATTAAGGCTTTATGTTTAAGGTTTATCCAATATTCAGATATTTTAGGATGTTTGCTTTCTATTCAGTAGGGATCTAGGTCTCATACAGCTGACCTGTCTTGCAATACATTCCCTGAGAGCACTTTAATACAGTGATGCTTTTCATTTCACAGTCCAAAGGTCCAAAAGCCATTATCAGCATTGAGACTCTGAATGCAATGTTCCAGGTGGAGAAGATAGGACACAGTCATGGGCTGCAGATCACCTACATCACAGATGGTCAAATAAGGAACCTTTTTGTCTATCACGAAAGTGGAAAGGTGAATATAATAGAGATTCTGGAGTAAGTAAGATGCTTAGATGTTGGATCTGTATTTTGGAAGAGTTACTGTGTCTGCAAGATCTGGTTTCACTTGGCATCACTATGACTTGTAGAATATAGGACATTGCAGAATTTGATGCTCCTAACTGTAGTATCTTGCTCCTTTTCTTTTGGGGCATATATTCAACCTCAGCTTTTGGATAGTCTTAAGTGGTGCATGGATGTAAATCTCTGTAAGGTAACTGCCTCATGGCTTTATACAATTTCATTGTTAATTCTTGCCACGCATAGAGAATATTGTTCTACATTATTTCCAAGCCAATAATGATAATTTAAAAAATTTTGTCTGTAGATATTGTTAGACTTCCTGTTTCTTCCTTCAACAGAGTTCTGGGGTCTTTCCAGGTACAGAGGTTTTTAAACAACTCATAACTGAATCAACTGAAGAAGTCTATGCATACAGACTTGGGCGACTGTCCATGCTGAGAATGTCTTGGACCTCCTAGGAGGGGCATTCTTAAATTATTAAATTATTTTCAATTTTCTCCCCTTGGGGAGAAAATACCTCTTTACAAAGAGGTCACAAGGAAGAAGGGCATTTTGGAGAAGCAGTGCTCTTACTTTTCTTGTAAATCTTTGTTTGTATTTGCTGTTTTCCCAGGAGATCGTTGACTGGTTCAATGCTATTCGGGCAGCACGTTACCATTATCTCAGAATAACCTTCCCAAATGTTCCTGAGCCTGAGGTGAGAACTGAACAGGGCTTGAAGCAGTCAAGCCAAACATAGCATGGAAAAATATTTTCTCACTTCTGACAGAGTCAGGTGCTCAAAAAGCAGCACTTGGGTCCAGCGAATGGACAGAAGGAAAGGTCACACTGAGTAACAGGCAAAAACTTAGTCAATACTTAAGGCCTTAAAGTCTCCATGTGATCCTTATACAGTGTAATCTGTCAAAAATGTTATGTTCCTTGTTACTTCAGACTTCCCTTTACCAAGCAGCCAAAAAATCCCAGACCCCAAAAGCCACAATTGATGGTGATTAACTTTGACAAAAATAGAACAGAAATGCAATCTTGAATGAGACAGCCTGTCCTGGTTTTGGCTGGGACAAACACCAACTTTTTTGTGTTTGTGTTCTCCTAGCTCATACCCAGGATCACAAGAAATTTTGTCAAGGAAGGATATATGGAGAAAACAGGACCAAAAGTAAGTGTGTACTTGACATTACACAAACAGGATCATTCCAGATAGAGAATATTTGGTAGTTCAATGATGCTGACTCGTAAAAGATTTGCTCAGTGACTCTCTGCTTCCTGGGTTGATAAAAGACCCTATATTCAAGCCTGTCCTGTTCTTTGGGACCGTGTTTTATTTTGTGTGGAAAATAAGATCAGGAAGAAGAATCCTTGAAGAGTAAGCAAGGTGGATTAGCTGTCAATGGACATGCAAAGGGCTGTTACACAGCACCACATGGATTGCTGTATCTGCTAACTGCAGCTCCTGCCACAGCAGAACATGAAGTGCTGACCCCTCCTACTTCTCTGTTTCACTGAAGAGTCAGTTGCACTTAAGTCACATCTACTTAGAGCAGCAAAGTGTCATTTGAGCAAATTTCTCTACAGTGAAACCAATAGTTTGGTTTGCTTTGTTATGGGAAGTGTCTGGGCCAGTACTCTGGGAATAGAAGAGGTTTTGGGAACTGCTGAAGGAGGAGATAAAGATCTAAGGTCTTGTTTGAACACAGGCACTTCTTGCCTTGCTCTCCTCTGAGTGAACCATGAGCCAAGTCCCATTATAAAGTTCAGTGGTGCAGTTCTCATACTGAATATGCTGGGTTTTGGCCCAGCTTGTGCCAGTGTTCCAGCACCTCTTCTGCAGGTACTTGCACATGAAAGATTTTGTGGATTTTTCTCCTGACACCTAAGTTCTGCTTAAACTGAGGTGAGTCCTAGAAGAGGCCTCTTCAGTTCAGCCTGGAGCAATTAATAGCTCAGGAATGGTCAAGTAAGTGTAGCTGATGGAATTAGCCCTTAAAAAATATATAGTATTGTACACCCGGAATTCCAGGGACAACTTCCCTGATGAGATTGTTGAAATTGATTGCTCATTCTCTTCACTATCACCACTGGCACAGGGGTTGTTCTCTGCAGTGCTTTCAATCCATTTCATGCAACTTCCTTAATCCCATTAATTTGATTACTTGCCTGCCCAAAGGATTGTCATTGAATGTAAATCTGTATTTTGAGCCTAGGGAGAAGAGACAGCTGTGGGCTGCACACAGCAGTCCTGTTACCAATTGCAGGGATGAAGGAAACTGAGCTCCAGCTCCAAGTCATTTAAGTGGTCCTGGGATTTGAATAGACCAAAATCCACTTTGAGACTTGGGTCTTTAAAGAATTTCTACCATTTCCTTGCAGCAGAAGGAGGCCTTTAAGGTACGCTGGTTCAGCTTGGATTCTCAAGAAAGGAACCTGCTATACTTTAAAAATCCACTGGTAAGAGAAGTGTTCTTTGTTCTGCAGCCCCTTCATGAAGCAGGTGGGGAGGAGGGGTCTGTTCTCATCCACCTTTTGCAGTGGCTGTGCCAGACTCTGGAGCAGGCCCAGCCTCAAGAGCCCGTCTCCCTTGCCAAAGGATGTCTCTGAAGCTGGGCTGGTTGGGAACTCTGGCCTGCACAGTGGCTGTGAGGAAATCTTTTAAAATTAACTGCTAATGCCTGTGGTGTTGACGTCCCCTCTCCCCCAGCCCTAGTGCCTCTGTGTCTGTAACCTTAGCCAAGATGAGCAATATTCCAGTATCAGGGGCTTGACAGCCCCAGTATCCTGCTTCCTAGCACTGCTTTAGCCATGGGAATGTCCTTCCCTTCCCCTTCTGAATACCCACCAACCAGCTCTGTGAGAGTGGGGCCCTGCCTTCTCCTCCTGAGAATGCCTGTCAGTGCAAAATACCCCTTGTGTGCTCCCTGCTGGTGTCACCAGTCCGTGTCACCGGCTCCCCTCCGTGCATCCCAAGATCCTGTTCCATGTCAAAGGATAGAGCAGTGTCTGCTGGAGCTCCACTGTCTGCTGGCTAATGGCTGTCTTTTGCTTCCTTCTTTCCAGGATGCATTTGCACAGGGACAGGTTTTCATTGGGAGGAAGGATGAGGGATATGAAGTACAAGATGATTTACCCCAGAAAGTCTGGATGAAGAAGAAAAAACCAGTAATCACTCTGGTCACACCAGCGAGAGAGTTTGTGTTTATCTGTGAGAATGACAGGAAGCAGAGGGAGTGGATGGACGCCTTGAACGCAGTCATCACCCAACTCTGATGTCCACAGGGAGGAGCAGGCAGCTCCTGGCCACACAGGGACAGGGTTGTTTTCAACAGAGTGGGTTGAATGTTTCTTACAGCGCTACATTTCTGGCACAATAAAAAAACAAGCCAGGTTTAAATTGTGGAGGATACTGTAATGGAATCACTCCTCTAATGGAATCACACAGATTCTTCTAGCTCTGCTTTCAGCAGTTTCTACTGTTTGGCTTTTATGTGAGTGGCAAATCCAACATCCAATGAATTTTTTCCAAAGCACAACCCCACATGGTGCCCTGGTGAACACATCGAGAGTACAGGATGAACATACACTCATCTGTCTCACCTAAGAACAGATGAAGCTTAATGAGCTTGATTAGACTGAACATTGAAAGGCAGAAACAAATTTTAAAAGTATTTTCTTCAGTAGCTTGCTTGCAAACACTCCATGAATGAGGACTGGTGTTCAGTGTTGGAGGAGCCTTCTCATCAGGTACCACTGTGTGCAGGAACTGATGAAGATTGCAGTGGCTGACACAGAGCACTGAGTGTTTCCATGCCTCAAGGCAAAGTCTGAGATCTGGTTCAACCAAGCAGCAAGTCATTCACACATTTAATTC
>VZTT01057818.1:0-24902 GCA_013400855.1 Buphagus erythrorhynchus | reverse complement strand
GGCTGATCTGCAGAGCTCCTGTGTTGCAAGGGAAGCCAACAAATAATCAGTGAGGTGTTCTGGAAAGTCCATTCCCAAATCCAATCATTCTTGTAGTGGCTTTGAAATCCCTTTAGTAATTCTAAAAATTCATTGGATACTGAAATAGTCTCCTGACCTGTTCAAGCCTGGCCACATTCCAACTGAGTCCACATCTCCCCTCTGTAAATCTGCCCTGCAGATGTTTCACCAGCAGCTTTCCAACATCAATTCCATTTCACTTGTTCTACTTGGTATTTCCCTGGGAGGACAAACACAGTGAAAGAACAACAAATATCCTTTGCATTCCTCAGCTCCTTAACTGAGATGGGAGAGTGGAGAGGTCCTTCAAAGCCCTCATTCCCACCCACAACACATGGACTGAGATGAGGGGTTTTCCCCAGCTGGGAGAGCTTAGCACCCTCAGGAGCAATCCTGGAGCTCCAGGGAGCACAAGAAAGGGCAACTGACCTTGTCCCAAGTGATGACAGCTCAGTGCCAGGGGAAAACACAGTGGGAAGGGCCAGGACAGACACCTCAGAACTGTCACTTTCACACCTGCTCAGGGGATACAGACATTCAATGACAAATGGATAAAGAGAAGGCTGAACTCCTGTGCCTGGAAAACTCCTAGTTTTCTATACCACCCATAAAAGCAGGCTGAATGTCATGGCAGGGGCGCTAGTCTCTCCAATACACTGGTACAATACAAAACCCTAAAACTCCAGCTCTAGCAGGACATTTTGGAGGTCACACACATGATCTGACTCAACACTCCTTACAAACCAGCACCAGCCTCAGCACCCAGCTTCCCATTCTGTGGGCCTCACCTGGATCTTGTGGCTTTTTCCAGAAAAAACACACCAGGCACATTCAGAGCATCAGCACCTGGAAGGCACCACGAGTGCCACTGGAGCAACCTGGAGATGTGGACAGACAGGAGCCTGACACAGGTAAAGCTGAAACCCACAGCAAAGTTGCTCCTTGCTGGAAACCCTGAGCTTTGAAGCATTCCCAACCCATTGCCAGCAAGACTGTCACCACCTGGGACACATACACTTCTCAGCTCACACCTCCCAAGGCTTTTCTGGGGCTTTCCTTCACTATTTCTAAGTAGCAAAGCTTGCAGCAGGCTGGACTCACGTGTGGCTCAGACAAGGATAGGATTTTTCCAGTGGGAATTTTTAGGGTGCATCCTGTTCCTCTGTCACAGCGAGCAGAGCAGGGGCCGGGCACAGAATCAGCTGCAGCAGAACAGGGTCCCTGAACTAATCAAAGGCAAGTGGGAAGGACACATGCTCAGCGTAACAGAAAAAAAATAGATTTTATGCGGAAAAAAAACAAGTCCAGTGGCAAACACTCTAGAAGCAAGCAAGGTGCTGCTGCTCCCTCACATGCTGGGTATTGAGTCCCTCCCCACCACCCACGGCCTCCCACCCGTGCTTAATTCAGTTACACCTCTTGGACCAGTTCACCAGAAGTGGGTGAAGCTGAAATCACTCAACAGCCACCAAAATTGTGCAATCAGAGGCAGAGAGGCTTGGAGGCTTTCCTTTAGCTCCTTGGGAAAACCACGGCCAAATTCACCCTCCTAAACTGGCTGCTCTCCCAGCAAAATGCTTTGTGTTAGAGGGAGAACACAAATGGGATGTTTTAAGTCTCCAAATGTTATCACGACCTTGTCCACCCTCAGCTCCAGAGCTGATTTTGAGTGTTATGGAGGACAAACATCAGTTTAGGTACCTGCAGAACCCAATCCCCTTGAAATTGTGGATGATGAACTCTGGATCATCACCAGACCTGTGGTGGTGTGACTGTGACTACCAGAGCGGCTCCTGGATGGCCAGGCAGGGAAGTTTCCTGATCACTGGGATCAGGCAAGAGGAATTCTAAAGAGATGAACCTTGAAATACTCAAGCAACCCAAGCAATACACAGCTGTGATGAGAACAGAACCACTGCACCACAGAGACAAAGCCCTTGGAGGCCCACCAAAACACATCTGTGGACTTGTTAAAAGCACCTGAGTGACCCCTGTGTCTCGTCTTCATGGACAACTCAGGAGTTCCATGAGATTGCTGCTACCTTCACCCACAGGCTTTTGGCAGCTGGCAAACCTGGTACACGTGGCAAAGGAACATGCAGGGCTACCCGCTTAATGTGGTCCCTGTAGTAGTAACAGATGTGGCCTGGAGAGATGTGAGTGAACAAGAGGAAAGACCCTGGCAGAGATAAAACCTCTGTGGTCTTTGAGCCAGAGAGGTGCCTCTCAAAAGGGAGCAGAAGGCAAGACTTTGGCTGTTTTCACATCTCCAGAGCTGCTGCCTCTGTGCCACAGCAGTTGGGCTAAATAAATCCAGCCAGGCAGAGATGAGCACATTCCCTACGTAATTTGAGTAGGGATGCTCCACTCCAGCACTCCCTGCTCCTCTCCAGGACATGGGAGAACTAAGCCATACCCAAACCCACCCTTCCTCATCATGCAAAAGAAGCAGAGGTGTCACAAGGCAGAGCTCAGCAGCACAGGAGGCTGCAAAGGCATTTCAAAGGTACAGAGCTAAAAATCCAACCCAGAGACAGGCAGCAAAGGCTCAGCATTAACTTGCTGTGAGGGTAGTGGAAACCTTCCCAAAGTCATGCAGAAATGGAATAGAGACAGAGCTTTTGGCAAGAACTCCTGCAACGTCAGCAAAAACCACTGCTCCACCTGATTGACATGCACCAAGATCAGCTGCTCCAGAGTTCATGGCAATGTGTGTCCTTCAAAGCCAGCAGAGCAGCCTGAAAACCAGAGAGGAGTCCCAAAATCTGGGATTCTAACCTCTTTTCTGATTATACATTCAGCTCCTGGAATTGTCAACAATAACACTATTTAAGTACTTTGCATTATCACCACCTAATCCCAGGTAGGAGAGCACTAAACCCCTCCTGAACCCAGGGAATACTCAGGGAAACCCAAGAGAACACAAACCACCAGCTTCATGGACCAGGGAACCTGTGACAGCTCCTGGCTACCAGGAATTGCTTGGCCAAGGATGGATTTGAAGTTGTTAGCATTTCTGGTATGTTTAGAGTCCACCTGGGCAGCATCAGGAAGCTGCTCTCATCCCACTGCCACCACACACAGCAGCATCTCCTAGAATGAACAGGCACTTGAGTGAACAAGAGCCTGCACACTGAGCCATAACATGCCCATCCCCAGCCTTCTGCCTCAATAAAGCCCTAAATCCTCACAATAAAACAAGGGTTAGGCATCAATTTGTGCAGTAATTTGAGCTAGAGCACAGCCCTCTTAGCAGAAGGGGAACTGAGTGGGAAAAAGGAAAATAAACAGTCACAAGACTGAAGTAACACTGTCCATGTGTGCAGAAAGCATCATCCTGGGAATTAATTTACAGCTCCCAGGGAGGACACAGAGGACAAGCTGTAGATGGAAAATCAAAACCATGCTCCCAGTTCCCTTGGAACTGAAGCAGGGACCCAGCTCCCCAGTGCTGAGCTTTCCTAGTCTCTCCTGAAGCCACCAAGAGCAGAAACCTCTTGACATGTCTCTGGAGAAGCCTATTTTGCCTAAGTTAGCTGTTTTGCCTCACTTTTTTCAGTGAAGGCCTGACTTCACACCTGCAACCATACACTTCTGAAATGCACAGCAGAGCTACCACTGATCTCTCCCTGGTACCTGGGAACAACATAGAGAACCCCACAGGTTGGAATTACCCTCTCCAAGCCACTTTTGCATCTGTGCTCCATCCCTCATGTCTTTTCAGGAAAATAAGAGAAACAGTCCTATTCGTTGAGGTTTGAGGGATTTGCTTGGAATCAAAGCATTTTTTTGCTGTGGATTTGTACAGAATTCACCCACTGCTCTGATCCTCCATCCCTAAAATCCAACAGCACCTGGTAAAAACTGAAAACACAGCCAAGTACAGTCACAGCCCCGTGTGTCAAACCCTTCCCAGGGCTATGCTGCTGCTCCTCTCCTTCCCCATCCGAGGCTGCAAGCACAGGGTAACTCCATGAAAATAAGGCTTTGTTTCCTCCTCTTTGGGTCTGCAGGTGAGAAAAGAAAACCCCCACCATCACCATAGCCACATCCAAATCCTTCATTCCACACCTGCACCGGTGGTGAAAGTAAGGAGTGAGCAACCCACACTGTGAGGAAGCTTTTGAAATCAGAGGCAGGATGCTTGGAAAACTCCTCCAAAGCCCCATGACACAATTCCAGTGCCAAGGAGTTACTCAAGACAAGGATGAGGGATGAATAGGATTTCCCAGCACAAAACCACTTGCTCCCTTAACCTATTACTTTACTCTTGCCACTCACAGGGAAAAAGAGGATCAGAGATTTCAGGCTGAAGTGGGATAGGTAAGCACAGGGAAAAATCAGCAGCTCCATAGTGATTTTCCTGAGGAAGGAGAAGTGCATAAAAAAGCACTGGGAATAAAAAAGCAGAGTGGAATTTCACCATGGCCTGAGTTTGGTTTCACTTGGGTGGTAGAAATTAATCCATCAGCCTGAAGTAGGCTCCTACACTTCCCAGAGTTTTGGTCCGAACAAGAATGAAGAAGCAGGATTAGAAAATTCCACAATTTTCACTGCTGGACCAAGACATGAGTTGGCAGGGATCAGGCAGGCCAAGGTGTGTTGGCAGAGCTGGAGCTGAAGAGTCCTCTTCAATAACAACAGTAATTAAAATAAACATCATGTTGACTTTTTAGCATTTCCAAACGTGATCTTCCAAGGATTTTCTGAATGCAAATAAATTATGTCCAATCAACCCTGTGTGGAAAGTTGTATTCCTTATATATACAGGGAAACTGAGGCAGAAGAATTGCAGAGCATTGTTACAGAGCTCAGAGCAGGCTGAACATCCACTGATTTCCAGACAGATATAAGATTATCCTTAATTTTTAGAGACCAGAGGTCAGGGTCATCCACAGAAGAAAAAAGCCAGGAGAGGTTTGCATATCCATCCTATACACCAGAGGCAGTATCCAGCCATCCCTTTCTTAACAGCACCAGGAATTCACTCATGCTGGTCTTCATAAAACAAGTTTCCATGGGTAAATCTGCGTCAGGACACACTGCAGAGCACAGGAAAACTCCTATTCCATAAGGCAGAGGAAACCAAACAACTGGAGAAACAACAGCAAGTCCAGACTGCCTTTCCCCCAAAACTTGGGAAAAACACAAATGAAACTCCTGTCACCTCCTCAAATGGAGCAGGGTTTCTTTTTCAAGGTTGGCTGAAGCTCACATGTGGGCCAAACCAAAACTTCCAGCATGTCCTTACAACTCACTCCTTTGGCCTTCCCAAAGATTCCAGCATCCTGGTCCTGTCTGTGTCAGCTCACAGATGCTTCCACCACCACTGTGGGCTTTAAGGAACCATCCGAGGAGAAACGAGGGGCAAGGAGAAGGTGAGGGGACACGTGTTCAGAGGGCACAGAGTGGGGCACAGGAATGAACCACACAGCCCCTGTGTCCGCGGGGAGAATGCCCCAGGTCCTGCCCCTCTATCTGGTGCTCCCTGCAGGATGTGCCTGGCTGGAGGCAGAACCTCCAGAAAGATGGTTTTAGGCTGGACTCCAAATCCCTCCTGAACAGAGCCCCATAGAAAAGGGCCTCCCCAACCATGTCCTTTGAAAGCAGGAACCCCGGGCAGGAGAATCTCAGTATATCCCAACCAGCTAAGACAGAGGGTCCTGGGGGTGACTCTGGCAGTGTCCCTTTGGCAGGGTGACTCCACTCTCCAGATGTGACACCCCCCCCACCATAAGGGCTGTGTCCAACCTCACATCCTCAGCACAGCGCATCTCCAAGGACACCCCCAAAAGTGTCTACTTCTGGCAAAGGGGATGCTGGGTACCCTTGACTCCCACACTCTGTCCCAGAGTTCATCAGTATCCCTGGGATGTTTCTTGGAGGTCTATAGGATTGTTCCCCAGCCCCACGCCTCAGGCAGGAGGTCCATAGAGACCCATCCTTCAACCCTA
The DNA here is from genome assembly GCA_013400855.1 of Buphagus erythrorhynchus. NCBI lineage: Eukaryota > Metazoa > Chordata > Aves > Passeriformes > Sturnidae > Buphagus > Buphagus erythrorhynchus. The sequence goes on along the minus strand of VZTT01057818.1, from coordinate 18,888 downwards.
CAGCCATGGCAGTGGTGTGTGTCTGGGGGATCCCCAGGAGTGTCCCCCAGCCCTGCACTTCTGCAGACACAGCCCCCACTGGCAGCCCTGGGCAGAGGGGAGTCCCCAGGGCTGTCCTGGAGCTGTCCCTACGCCCACAGCCCCACCTCAACCACAGGACAGTAAAGAGTCCCAGAGCTGTCCCCAGACCCAGCACAGGAGGGTCCTCACCCGCACAAAGAGGGTCCCCAGGGCTGCCAACAACACCAGCACCACAGCACAGCACAGCACAGCACCGGCCTACAGCCCGGAGTTCAGAGCTGTCCCCAGCCCCGCAGCCCTGGCCTAGGAGTGTCCCCAGGCCTAGTCCTTCCAGCACCGAGGCTCGGTATCCGCAGCCCCCGCCGAGCTCCCGCTCCCACCTTCTTGACGGAGAGGGAGATGTTCTCCAGGATGCGGTCCTTCACCTCCGCCGGCTCCATGGCGCCTNGGCTCCGCGGCGCTCAGCGCGCCATGGCCAGGCGCGGGGGCGAGCGGGCCCCGCGGGAGCACAGCGGAGCCGAGCCGCGGTGGGGCCACGCTCCGTCGGGAACTGAGGTCACGGGGAAGGAGGGAGGGACGGAGGGAGGGAGCGAGCGGCACTGCCCGCCCCGGGCCGGCGAGGGGACCGCCCCGCCCGGGATGCGGGACCGGCCCAGCCCGGCCGAGCGGCGCCGAGCCGAGTCGAACGTGGCCGAGCTGAACCGAACAGGGCCGAAGGGAGCCGAACTCAGCCCGACCGTACAGAGCCGAGTGGAGCCGAACCCAGCCCGCCCAAATGGCGCCCGCGGTGGTGGCGGTGGGACCGTCGTGACCCTGCGAGGGGACCGTGAGGGGAGATGGCGGTGGATCCCTCATGAGTCCCTGAGGGGAGATTGCGTTCGAGACAGTTGAGGGGATGTGACGGGATAGTGAGGGGACTCAAAGGGAAGTGCCACTGCGGACAGTGAGGGAAGGTGGCACTGGGTCCCTCACAGCCCAGGGCTCAGTGAGGGGACACGAGGGGAGATGATGTTGAGGACAGTGAGGGCATACAGGGAGGTGGCCCTGGCTCACTGCCCCTTAGTGAGGGGATGTGGGGGCAGATGGCACTGGGGACACTGAGGGGCATGAGGGGAGATGGCCTTGGGTCTGTCATGTCCCTGACCTCAGTGAGGGGAGATGGTGTTTGGGACTCCATGACACAATGAGGGGACACAAGAGAAGGTGGCACTGGTTCTCTCACAGCAAGGAGGGATGTGAGGGGGATAAGGGGAGATGGTGTTTGTTCCTTCACAGTCCAGGAAGACGGGAGGGGACAGTGCTGTTACGTGCCTGCTGAGTGGACACACAGTGGGTTTGGGGACATGAGGTGCCCACCAGCCACCCAGCCCTCTGAGCCAGGCCTAGCCTGCAGCTTTGCTGCACTCTGGGGTGCTGGCCTCAGCGGAAATAATCAGTGGTGAGGGAAAAATAGGGGATCCAAATGGCACCCCACCACCTCGGGCTTCAGCGGTGTTCCTTCAGTTCTGCTCCAGCAACCTGAAACAGGGGATCTAAGTCTTTGCTGGGATCCTTGTGCTGGTGGCATCATGGGTCCAAAAATGGGCCACATTGTTCTAGCCCAAACCTCCATTGGTGGGAAAAGTTCCTAAAAACCTCAAATGCAAGCCCCACTTGCCATCACAGGACAGAGATAGGAGTTGGTGAAAAGACTTAAGATAAATAATAAATAAAATCTGAGGCTGAGGTGAAGGGTTGTGACTTGGGGCTGGGGGCTTTTCCCAGCTCCCTACCAGCCTCTGGGGAAGCAGAAATATTGCATTAAGGGGGATCCCAAGGATCAGAGCTTGTCTTGGCATGAGGGGAGGAAGGTGACTCTCTCCTGCTGAACTGGTGGGGGGGAATGGAGCAAATCCCAAGCATGAAACACCCAAGCCTAATCCCCAACAAGTTACTGGGGGGACTAAAGTCAGCTGCTTGTAAAGCAGCCCAACAGATCCTACACACCAGTTTATTCTTTCCTGGTGAATTTTAGGATTTAAAGCGTAAAGTATAAGGCAAATTAGCTGTACAGCACCAGCAGATACCTGCACCCATTTGCATTCCTCCTTGCTCCGGAGGCACCAGGTGCAGCATCTACACCTGTATAATCCCATGGGGGTTGGAGTGAGCTTTAAGATCCCTTCCAACCCAAACCACTGTGGGATTCTATGGTAGAACAGACTTCCTGGTGTCCTGCTGTTTTACTGAATGTTTTGAATGCCCCAGGTATTTGCTTTACTTCGAGTGAAACGAGTTGGTTATAATCCCTTAAAGCACCCACCACACAATTACGGATTTACATGGAAAATTCCCCGCTCCCAGAATTTAGACAGCTCTCATTCTCCTTAGAAAAGCTTGGGAGGATCCATCCCACTCCCACCACATGCTGGGTTGCTTCCCACCCTCTTCCCAAGAGATTTTTAACTCTTTGCTCAATATTTGCAGCCCGAAGTTGGCATGGAGAACATGATCCCCAAGGAGAAGAGCCATCAGGCGCTTGTCACAGATGGAGAGAGAGGAAGGACGGAGTGAGTCACTGAGGGGAATCACCTCCTGCAGCAAGGTGTGTTACCTGCAAGATACTCCCAAGATACCACTCCATGCAGTGCAGTCATAGGGCACTTCAGTAATGCTGCCAGTGATCCAGGGAGAAATTAAAGAGGCACGAGAAACACTTCAGGAATTGCAGTATGGATTCTGGTAGTCAAAAAAAAATAGTATTAGGAAAACCATGGAAGAAATTGCTGGGTTATAAGGATAAGTCAGTCAACAGTGAGCCCTGTGAGCACACTTCCATTTCCACAGGTACAAGTGGTTTGGTTTTAAACCCCTTCCCATTTCCCTTTGTTAACGAAGAGACTGGGAACCAGACATCCCTTCGACAGTGGCTGTTGAGAGGGATTTCAGTCACCAACCACTCACATCCTTGTGTTTGACTCAGTGCTTTATTGGCAAGCACCACAGCACCTTGTAATTAACATGCATGATTGCTGGAGGTAATTATGTCATAGTGTAGTGGTTACACTTCTGGGGGTCCCGGCACCCTCAGCGTACCCGCAGGGAATGAGGCAGAGCAGATTATCAATGTAAGGTCACAGTGACTCAAAAGCCAGGTGGCCCAGCAGGATTTCCCAAATCCCATTCTGGTGACAAACCTGCCCAAGAAGTGGTTACCTTGGCAAAGCTACGCCAGCCATGTGGGACTGCAGAAGGGCCGGGCAGGGGCTGATGGGAGGCACTGCAGAATTCCTGAGCAATGGCTCAGTCATGTTCCTTCTGCTGACCATTCCTTGAACTATTCTGAGGCAGGAAATTGCATGAAGGAACACTCACCTCTCTGCATCCCACTCTTGCTCTTGATGCAGCCGCTGCATCCATGTGACTGCTCAAAAAACCTTCAGCTGTTATTTTTAAATTCCACACCTCTGCAGGAAGTTTTTAGGAGACCTCTACTCCTGAAGACCCACAAAAGATAACCAAGGAAAACACCAACTTGGAGTCTACATTTATTGCACAGGGCCTGACACTCTCTTGGCTGTATAAAGGCTGCAGATTTCAGGATGCCAATGCTCCAGTTCATAGAATCCCAGAAAGGTTTGGGTTTGAGGGACCTTAAAGCTCATCCCATTCCACCCCCTGCCTTGGGCAGAGACACCTTCCATTATCTCAGGCTACTCCAAGCCCCATCCACCCTGGCCTTGGACACTTCCAGGGACCCAGGGGCAGCCACAACCTACCCTTGTAAAGCTTCAGGACATCAGGTCAATTCAGACTGGAACAATCCCAAACATGAACACAACTGTGTCATTAATCATAATTTTTATACACTACCAAAATAAAACCATCTTTATCAAGCAGAACAGACAATGCCTAAGTGCTCAAAATAGTTTTGAGCTAGAGCGTTCAGTCTCCCAGCAGAAGAAATCACAGCAACCCTTTGGTCAATGAGGCTGTAGCAGCCCACACATCAAACCTTCCCTTTTCCCACCCTGAGAGCTGAATTCAAAATGCAGTTTTGCATGATAATTAATGACCTCACTTAGCTCTAACAGTGACACTAGCATCACATGCAGAGCTCTGAACATGTGAGGAGGAAACCACTGCCCAGTTTGTCACAGTCATTGAATCATAACCTATTGTGTTTGTGTCTCCCTCACCTGGCACCAGCACCCACAGCTCTGGTTAGCAGGGATTTCAAATGGCTAAAACCTCAATGCTCTCTCAAGGAAAAGTGGAAGTTTTTCTGGACCTGAAAAAGGAGCTGCTCCTCCATGAGAGGACCTTAGGATTAGTGACTATGCCCCAAGTTTCACAGGAGGAATATCCTCTATGCCTCCCTTCTAAAACCTGTTTTACTAAGTGACACTAAGAGAATGTGACTTCATAAAAGCTATTTCTAACTAAAACTCTAATGAGCTTTTCAGGACTTTAAATGCCAATTTTTTTAATGTCCCAAGAAATTAGCTTCCAGCTCCAGAAAAATAAAACCATCTGCTAACTGGGCTGGAAATTAGGTGTTTAGGTAGGAGACAAGGAGTGTCCCATTCACTTTCCCAGCAGACAGTGCCATGGCCAAGTGCTATTGTTTTATGTTTACTCTGATGCTTTTCCAAGTCCTCCAGGAAGGACCCAACAGCCCATCCCCAAAGAAATGGAATACAGGAATTTCTCAAGTCTGTTCTCAGGCCCTCCCAACTGGAATAATTTTACCCACAGATTTCTACTCATTATGTTCAAAATGGCAGCATTTATGTTACAGAAAATCCACTGGCTTTGGGAAAAAAGGCAGTGAAGGATTTGAGTGCAGAACTGCCAACCTCAGAAATACAGACAGACTAACCAAACAACATTATGATAAAGTGTTTATTCATTTTTAAATATCAAATTTTTTTTACACATAATTTGTTGATAAACAGTCCTCCAATATTAAAAAAAAAAAATCAAAGAAAATAATCAAGTGTGTATTACTTTGGGCAGAATCACATCCCATTGATGACACACCCTCTCCTCTCTTCAGCCACCTGTGAGGCCGCAGTGTGTTCAGCCCACAAGAGTCAATGACACAAAACACAACCAGCTTTAGGATTCCTGAGTATTTATTCCCTCAAGTTCCCTAAGTGAGTCTGTAAAACTCTGAAGCATCAGTCAAAATGTGACCCACACTGCTGCCCTTTGGGTCACAGACTAAGCCTCATCTACACAGTGCAGGAAGAAATCCCTTGAGCGCTTCAGAGGGGAGTGATGTACATGAAACCAACCCCGTTTCCCAAGCTGACTTCTGAGAGAGGCAGGCAGAAATACCTCTGGATTTCTCCTCTTTGAATTTCTGTTAGAGCTCTGGGGAGCTGTTTGGCAGAAAGTCCAAGTCTGGTGAAGAAACCTCTAGGACCTGCTCCTCCTTTTGTTCGTCAATGGCATAGTTTTACAGAAAACGGATCTGGAGTTGAGCATTCAGCAAGTATGCTTAAATATTGCTACTTTTGAGAAGAGGAGACAGCAAGAGGGAGAGACGGAAGAGGGGAACATGGAGGATGTACCAGGTTAACAGTCCTGGAGACTGACTGTCTACATAGAAAGTTAAAGATTCAAAGCAAGGAGGCAGAGATTGTCACGGTAACAGCGTAGCTCAGCTCTGTCCTGCAGCAGGTAAACATGCCAGGGATGGTCACCAGGAATACTCCCTCCTCTTGTGAGAATTACCCATGCCCAGAAACTCCCAGATGCTGGGATTCCACTAAACATCAGCTCTGTGTTCACCTGTGGCCTCATGTACACAAACACGCAGTCATCAAGAGGCCAAGTGAATTCCTTCAGTATTTTTAAGGAAAAAAGCAAATCTCAGAAACCAGGTTAACTCCAGGGCATACCCAGAAAGAAGCTCTACAGACTCACACGGGTCCCCACACGTACTGGCAGCTTTACAAAGCAGCTTCTGAGCACTGTTTCACTCTCTAGAGCTCGACTTCCATGGTGAAATCCCTTTGTTAAGTGATGTGACACTGCAGGACACTGCAGCAGTGGTTAATGAGGGGGAAGAGAAAAGAACAAAGTGCCTGATATTAGGCCAGAATAGCTGGCTCCTTGGAAACCTGAACAGCTGTTGGTGCTACCTTTATCCCACGCTGTAGCCAATAAGCCATAGGACTCTGCCATCCCTCCTGTCCTATAAATACTCCCACTCTGTGGGCCAGGTCAGCACAGGGACCAGCGAAGGGACTGCCAGGGGCTGAACAGAGGATGTGCGCATGCATGCAGCAGAGAGGACATACGTTGAAACAAAGACAACTTTTAGACAGTGTTCGCTAAGCACACAATCTATTACATTTTATTTTAACCTTAAATACTCACCACTGCCCCAGTTTTATACTAAATCTTGCTCCTAAAAAAATTATTCACTAATTTAACAGCATATAGCCATTCAGTCAAAGCAAGGCTTGGAAATGAAGAGATTTAAATTACCAGGCTTGGACCTACTTGATACAAGTTTTAGAAATATTTATCAGTTGGGGGGTCAAGGTTTGTTTCTAGCAGTTTGGAGAGAGTTATCCTTGGAATTCTAGCACTATGGATAAATGCTTCCAGACAGCTTTGTCAGAAGGGCAGGATTCAAAACTTGTATTTGACAAGGAATAAAAGTGAGCACTGAAGCAGATTGGCTGATGCTCTAAAGCTTTTATAGCATAAATTCTGTATGCGCAGCCTAAGTCAGTGTAGCCGTGAGAGCAGAGCAGCACCACTTGGGCCAGCTGAGCAACAGCTTCTAAAACAGAATGATACAAAGGGCTAACACTGAGTGGCCAACACTGAGTAGTCAACATCTGCTGCTCTAAGCAGCTGGCAGTAGATCTACCCGCAGGCGAAGGGTGCAGGTTCAGCTCTCCTGCATCCAAGAGAGACAACCTGGCCCTGGCTCCTGTGTTACTTTGCTCCCAGGGCCACCTCACCAAGCCCTGCAGTGCCAATCAGACTCAGCCCTCTGAAGTCGCTCTGGATCTGGGAGCCTCATTGTTGCTGCTTCTGATGGTGAACCAGATGCAGACAGGAATGGGTCTGATAGATCCTATTTCCTAAGGCTTCTAGAGAGACCTGCTGATACTGTACTCCTGTAACAGCTCAAGCACTGCCCTTCACAGAGGGGCTTCTGTTGATTTGAGGTGCTCATTGCAAGGAGAATATTAAACCACACCTTCAGCAGGGGTAACTGGGGGTAACTCCACCTGCCTGGTAAAGGTGAGAAAGCTGCAGTCTGGCCTCAGTAACTCATTTTGAGCAGAGCCTCGAGTGAGTCATTGGATGCTGCTCCAGACAGCCAAGCACTGCTTCCCACATGGAGCAGTGCCTGCTGCTGGTGTCACAAGCAGAGGGATCACAAGCCAAACCTGTCTGAGACCTCCAGGTCTGGATGGTACCATCCCAGCTCATGGAGAAGCTCCACTTGACAGTGAAATGTCTAAAGCCCTTTATTACTCCAAAGGATCTCCTGGCTGCCCAAGTGTCTGAGGCAAATCTGACACCAGCACTCAAAGACAGCACAAACTCCTGTGAGGTGACAGATGAAACCAAATCTGTGTTGTTTTTAAATGCCACCTGCATAAAAACAGCCCAGCACACACATAGGAGACCTGCTAAAGCAACAGGGAACACAAACACCAGGACACAGGCCTGAGACAACCACAACACCACATGGAAGCCATGAACAAAAATGTGTCTGGTGCTGCTGAGCTATTGCTCCAGGTTTAGCTCAACGTGTCAAGCTCAAGACGAACACCTAACACAGAGCCACTTCTGAGATTTGTAAGTGGGACTAAATCAAAACTCCTACTTAAAATTTGGTTTCAGCCATGCTTTCCTTTTCTTTCCCCAGCCCTGACAGTTTTGGGGCTTTGCAGAGCATCACAAAGGAGTTCTTTCCCCTCAAAAAAACATCTGGAAAGGGCTTCCTACAGCACAGCCTTGGTGAGGCCTCACCACTCAGGTGACTCACCAGAGATATCCCAGAAGATGGCTGTAATGCAGAAGCCACATCAGTGCGTTTGTTCCATGAACCCTGCTGGGGAGCCCTTGCTCTTGAGGAGGTGTAAGATCAGCACCCCCAGCCATGGCATTCCACAGCCAAGAGGCCAATCAACCCCAGACATCCAGACAAACCATAGCAAAGCAGATTCTTCCTCCTTTCAATCACAGCACTGCTTGGAGCCACTGAGATGTTCATTCCTCCCTGGGCACAGGGAGATTTAGAGCTGTAACACACAGTTCGTTTGTTAAACAAATTCATCATTAAGGTTTAGCCTTAAACTGGTTGAACTTGTTCTTTTTGCATGAGGAAAAACATGATGTGGGCAAGGCTAGAAAAAAATGTCAATACTCCTTTTCCCTCCCCCCCCATCCCTACAGTTAATACCATCACATCTCCAAATAAGTTAAAACATATCTTGTAAGTTTTGGTAGCACCAAATTCTATCCCTTCCCTTCTTCTATCCCCATGTTGTAAACTGGAACACACTGGCCCAAGAGCATCACAGAATATTCTGAGTTGGAAGAGACACACAAGAATCGTTGAGTCCAACTCTAAATCAAAGCATAAAAAGGTTTGGCAAAAATAAGCATTAGCCTTCCCCACGCACACACGAAAACCCCTCGCTCCTCTGGCACCACTTGACACATCCATGAGCATCTACACACCTTTAGTAGCTCCCAGAATAATTTCAACAGCTGGATGTTGGGTTCCAAGGAGCTGCAACAAATCCAGAGTCCACACTGGACTCAGTGTGCACCTCCCCTCCTGTGCACATGTGGCCAATCCCCATCACAACCTGCTTTGTTCCAGACAGGGCAGTGAGTGCAGTGGCTGCTGTTTTTTATTTGTAGCATTGGCCATTATTCTAAAATTGTACATTTAAATAAAACCAGTAGTTTTAATCCAGTATGCAAGATTAAAAGCTATCCTGTCCACACAATGCAAGGACGTTTTCTTTCTTTTCAAAGCCCAAATCTAACGAGTGAAACAGAAGAGATGTGTTACTTTGGCTGCAAGTAATTAAAAAAATCTGGCTCAACATTCTGCTTGTCCATTGTGGTGTGTAATTGAGATACTCCTGTAGGAGAAAAGATCCCCCAGTCAACTCTCTCTTCCACAGTTACGTGGGAACAACGATGCTCTTGGCTAGCAAAATGAGAAGAGCAAGATCTGCGTTTCCACCTGCTTGTTCCAAGGCCTGGAAAGCTTCCTGTGGGGTAAAGCCAGCACCAAGGATCCGGTCAACATCAGCCACAGGGAAAGCAGGGGGTGGAGAAGCCCCTGTGGTCAGTCTGGTATAGGCAGCTGGGGGGCTCAGCAGTGGTTCCTCACTCCCACCCACTGGCCACGGACCTTCAGGAGCAGCACTGCCACTTCTCCCAGGTGCTCCTGTGAACAGGCTCTGAGCATCCTGTGGTGCTCCTTCACCCAAAGCAGATGTGGAGGAAACAGGTGTGCTTTGCTCCAAAGTTGGACTAGGTGGACTCTGAGAACCTCTTGCCAAAACCTCCCTCTGCTCTGGGCTCTGCTGCTGGCCAGGGGTGGCTGCAGAACTCACCACAACCACATCGCTCTTACCTGAACTCTTCTGCCTCTCTAAAGCATCTCCCCCAGGCACAGGCTGCCCAGGACTGATGGGCCCAGTGCTGATGTGCTCTCTGCCAGAATCACAAGGCTGGCTCCCCTCTGCTCCTTCACCCTCACACCTCGCCTCAGCGAAGGAACAGCTCTCTTCCTGGCTGGCTGGATCTGAGCCTTTCTGCTCACCTTCAGGAAGTCCCTTCTGCTGCACTGCTGGCTCTCTGTGAGCCATTTCCAGCTGTGAGACTTCTTCCAAGGCAAGGATCTTACACTCTCCTTTCCGACTGATAACCAAGAGTTTGTGAAGCTCTTTCAAGGCTGATGCTAGAGGGAAACATGGCTCTTCTGAAAGTCTTCCTGGATCTGTGTCCAGCTGTTGGGTGCTGGAAGGGGAAGAGCTGTCTGCTGCCAAATTAACCAACTCATGATGCTCTGCAGGAATTTCACTAGTGCTTTTAGACTGCAGGACATCACTGGTGCAAAGTGGATCACTCAAGGAGGATGGAGACTTCAGCAACTCCACCTCCATGGAGAAGGCCTCTGAGTTCAGGTTGGATATACATCTGTTCTCAGTCTGCTGCTTCTGCTGCCTTGCTGAGCTCTGCACTTCAGCTGCAGCTTGCTCCACTGCATCTATTTCCATGGAGGCTTCCATGTGCACATGGCTACAGGAGGCTGACAGTTGGATACTCCCTTTCACACAGGAAAGACCTGCTCTCCCCAGTCCATCTCTCATTTCCATGGGAGGATTTTCTGGCTGTTTGGCTTTTGCCACAGCAGGTTTCTCAACCCCACCAACACAGCAAGGAGGTTCTGGGTCAGTTGTCTCAGTTTGCTCCTCAAGATGTTCCTTTTCTGGCTCTTTGCACATCCGATGATCTGTGGGAAGCTCATGTTTTTGCTCCTGCTCTGAAGACAGACAGGTATCTTTATCCTGCCTGTGCTTGGCAGCAATGTCATCCAAATTGACTTTTGTCACTTCCAGAGGATGTTCCTGACCATGATCTTGTCCTTTAGCATTACATTCCTTTAAAATGTCAGCACTAAATGTTTCTTTGAGTGTCTTCTGTGAAAGGCAAGCTGGATTGGAGCAGGTTGCATCTCCGGTGTGTGGGGAAGGGTCATTATTTTCCAAGGAAGAGCTATTGGAATGATGCTCTGAAACCAGAGGTTGTTCTTTTTCTGGGGTTATCTGGTGTTCAGGTGAAGAGTTGACGGTTCTAGGATCAGTGGGCTCTGCAAGGCTGGATTCAGATGAGCAAATTGAAGCAGGGGCAGAGACAGAACAATCAAGTAAGTGATTTGTGGGATTACAGATCTTGGAATTTAGTCCTGAAGACTGGACTGGATTTTGAAACCCATCAGAAGCTGGTAATGAGGGCATTTCCAGTGAGGTAGTTTCTTTGTCACTATTCTCTGTGGAAGACAGAAGGAAAGGAGCAGTGAGGACACAACAGAAGGACTGTGGCAGCACAAACTGGAACAGGTGGCTCTAAATACCTGGTCTGTGGCCCACTCCAGCTGCAGTAAACACACACTACATGCATCAAGGCTTCCGACGTTCTGTTTGGATTAGGAAACAAACACACCAAACTCGTGTTAGCATTCAGAGCACACACCATGCATGGTTACAGTCCTGCACGGCTCCCCTTCCCGACTGTCCGGCACAACAGCAGGGAGGCTGCAGGAGCTCCTGCCTCCCAGAAAGATTCTGCCTGAAAAATGTGGCACATGAAGGCAAGAATAACTCTGCCAGAGCACAATTTAAAGGCTGTTCTGTACTGTCTATGCCAAAGAGCAGTCTGTGGGTGATACTAGATGCTTGGTAAACCCTACACAGTATACCACATGTGTCTAGTGCCATACTCATCTGTTCTCCCTTTGGGTGGAGATACTCAGGAGACATATTTTAGGGATATGGGAACTGAGATGGCAACACAGTTCTTGGCTTGTGCTCCCAGCAGTGCCATCCGACCCAAGAGAAGGTGTCCAAATACCAGCTGGCTGCAAAAGGGAAGTGTACAGATTGTAGGGGTAAAGAAATCCCCCAAAAGAACTGCTGCCCAAGGCTTGGATGAGCAAAGCAAAGGAGAAGCAGCCAGAAGTCAAGCCCAGCTTGCTGCTTCCTTGTCCTCATAGATAGCAGATGAATTGCAGATCTCTGTCAGAAGCACCAAACACTGGCTGGGGTTATCAGGGGAGATTAAGTGACCTTATCTTGCTGACAGTCTGATCTCGCTGATGTATCATGGCTCTTGCACTCGTTAAATCACTCACACGACCTTTGCAGGAGCACCTACCCCAGATCACACACCCAGCTTCTGTGCTCTGTGATTTGCTGCCCTTTCCCTCCTCAAACTCAGTGGTCTTAAACACATGCCACTGGTTCTGCTGGAGTCTCTTTTTATAGTACTGGGGCACAGCTTGCCATGCCTACACCTCCAGCCACGATTCCCTTTAAATTCACCAATGTGACAGAAATCTGCTTTTCTGTCCTCAGCCTTGTTCCTTTAATTCTCTGTTAACTAAAACCAGTGCAGCACCTGCTGTGACACCACCCCACTGCTCATCTTTCCTAATGGTGGCAAAGAGCTTTCTGACAGAGGATATGGATGAAAACCAGAGGGATCCTTTCTGTTTCTATGTGGAATAATTACATTCACGCTCTCTGCTCCCAAACCACCCTTCAGGGAGGAAGCAGAACTGTCTTTTGACCTGCTGGATTGTTAATAAGGGTCTGACCAGATACATGAGGGATTTGCATTTAGGTAGCAGCAGGAGCAAGTTTTCTGCCAAGCACTCCTCAGTGTCCTCCTTCTGGAGTAGTCACAGGAGCTGAGTCCCAGCCCCACTAGGGATATGGATCCAGCTAAAACCGGGAACAAACTCTTCCTCGCTAAGTGCACCATCAGGGATAAATTCCTCTCTGCACCAGAAGTAGCCTGAGTTGTTTGTGGTGGCAGTGACTTGGACTGAGGCTGCCTGGATGAAAAGGTGTATGTTGGATGAACTGCCTGGCTACAGTTCCTCCTCAGCAAAACAGCTCCCGTTTTGCTGCCAGGTTTGTAAATCCTCCATGAGCACAGAGTTCCCCAGTGGTGGGAAATTGGCACAAAAGAGCATTAAGCCCTCAGAGGTAAGTAAGGACGTGGAGGTCCTGGATCTCAGTGAAGCCCACCAGGACTCCATCACCACCGCAGCTGCCTCCCATAGGTGCTGCACCACCAGCAAGCTGATAGAAATCATGAGGCTCCCTAAAGTGGGCTTCAGGGGATTAAATAATGCTCAAGGATAATCTAGGTGGATTCAAAACAAGCACTTTAATAGCCTTAAGGTGCAGGCAGCCATTTGTGTTGTACCATCTCCTGGAAGCCAGAAAAAATTCCTGCTGTTATAAAAGAACACACATATTGCAGGGAGCTGAGCTTCTTCGGAACTGCATCACATTCTTTTTCTGTCCTTCTTCCGTTTTCTGGTTTTTCCTTTCTTGGTTTTCTTGGTACCACCTAGCAGCAACTCAAGTTTTGAAAGAAAGAAAGAGGGAATATGCTGACATTTTAGGATACAGCTTTTAGGAAAAGCCTATGGGCCAGAGGCTGGTACTGTGTCTAGAACTGTCAGGACTGTCACAGTCAATCTGAACAAGAGCCACTTTAGTTCTGTGCCTCGGTGTTCTATGAGCATTAAGTGAACACACAAAATGGATTTCCTATTCCCATAAATCTTTTACATTCCTCTAGGGCTCAGCATCAAAGGAAAGTGTCGGAGTGCTGACTAGCCTGAACAAAGCCTCATGGTCCTTATAACCATATATGGTACATAACATATATGGTACATATATGGTACTTGGATTTACACTACACTTTTCTATTTAAAAAACTTGTCTAAAATGCTTTATTGTAAAGACTCACAGTTTGGGCTGAGGTTTGCTTGCTTTCAGCAGAGAACTAAATCCAACCAACTATAATATCTGCAAAGCCTCATCCAAAGTGGAAATATATTCCAAAAGCTAACCCAGGCCCCATCAGGCTCTAGGTTTTAACAGGAAAAGAACTAATATTTACATCTGCCAGGCTCTGGGAACAGACAAAAGCCCAAGCTCCTGAGCCTGACCTTTAGCGACATCAAAACCTAATCACCAGGTCAAACCCATGTTTACGTTTCTCTCTACTGCTTGCAATTTCAGTTAATAAACATTCAAATTTGGCTAGAAAAGTCACACATTTAAACTATTTCTTACTGATTCAATAAAGCCAGACCTTCCTTCTGAGGTTTTTTACATTTCTGGAAAACTTATATTCTTAGGATGGAAGAAAACTGGCCAAAGAGAGCAATAAATGGAGTCCTGTGCTTCCCTTAACATTATCAACTTCATTATGTGTAACTAACTGTCTACTCTTTGGATTGTTGAATAGTAACTGGGAAGTGTTAAAGAAAAATTTCAGTGCATTTCAACTATAGATAGATAGATAGATCTATAAATAGGTAGTTAAATATATAAATTTTAGTGTCTAATGAATATATAAAATATATGGTTAAACCACCTTTTCTCATTTCAATTTTAAATACATGTATGTTAGATTCTTAAAAAATTAGCAAGAAAAATGTTGACATCAACTTGATCAGCTTAAACCTGACCCAGCAAAGAATTCTACATGTGTGTAGGAAGCAGAATTTACTGCGTTCTTTCAGAGGAAAAATGAGCAGTAAAACTCAAAGGTCTCTAGAGAACTCTTGGGATATAAAACGTTATCTTTAAAAGTTTCAGAAAAGGTTTAAGGAATACACCCTGAGGTATTCACAGCTTCTCTGGAACAGCAGGGAAAAAATAATGAATTTCCCCTTCAGCTAAAAGCTGAATTAAGGGAGGAGTTAAACAAAATTTGAGTTTCAGACTGTTTTTGGCTCATAGCTCAGCTTTCAGCTATTTTGGCTGAAAATAAAATCACTTAACTAAATTCTGCAGCCACCAAAACTCTGTATAGCCATTGTATCTGTGCAGTGTTTGGATTCCAGGGATACTGGGAACAAAACTGCAGGAGGGTGAAAGTTCTCTTTGCAGGTCACATTTAAGGCTGAGGACGTGAATTCAGCTTTTGAACCTTAGAGCAACTGCAAGGAGGCAATTCCCCTTCCAAGGGCATGAGCACCGTTCCAGGGAAAAATGCTGAAATAGTGCAAATTCTAAAAATTGTCATGAACTTTTGTCACCATTACAGCTGCTCTATTTTTATGTGGTGCAGCCAATACAAGCAGGGTTTTGGGAGCCTCCCCAGAGCTGTGCTCACACGAGGCTGCAGCTGAGCCACGTCCCTGCCAGGCACTACAGCGTGATCCCAGCCATAGACAACCATTAACCTCCATGCCTTGAAAGCCAGAAAACCAGAACATGTGGGAAGCTGCACGGAGAGCACAAAATAAACAGTAAACAGCCCCGAGTGCCTTTGTGCAGGTTTTGCAGCCCAGAAAGGAATAGAGAAGTGCACTCAGAGGCCATAAGCAAGAATAAAGCCCCTTCTCTCCACCCTATACTGGCTGATGCTGCTCCCAGGAGCTGGAAGAGGAACTCCTCACAGACATCCTGACATGCAGCAAAAAAAAGAGCACAGATTCCTATTTCAGCTTGGCTCCTGCTGATACCTGCTTCCTCTACGGATTTCTGTATTGCCTCTGCGAGCTCCTGGTCGGCGATGTCCTCGGGCCGCACGTCGTCGCGCCCCGCGCCGTACGCCAGCCGCGCGCACTCAGGCAGCTCGCCTTCGGGCAGAAACGAGGTCTGTGAGCCCGTGGTGCCGATCACCAGCACGTTCTTCTTGAGATCAATGGAGCACTGCAAAAGAGCATCGACACATCAGGGGCCTGCAGAGAGCCAGAAGGATCCCAGAGAAAAGGGGAGAGACCAGGCAACCCATCTCCAATGGGGCAGCTCACAGCAGGTAAGGATAGGCCAGGAGTATCAGCTCTAACCAAAAGGCTGACTCAATTTGTAATAAATAATTCAGTTGGAAAGCTCTGAGCATCTTTGATCACAGCAAAAAGCTCCAGGCAGCAGCCAGACACCCTAGAGCTGTCCATGATGCATGTAGTGTATGTGCTTCCAGGCTGGAAGATAATCCACCACCAACTCTCCCCAGGAAAATCCTATGAATTCACAGGCAAGGCATTTATGTTGCACTTCTCACTAAACCTGCAAGAGCTAGGTAACTGTTTCAAAAGAGGTTTTGATACCTGATGCCTCTTAAGCATATCCAGTCCAAGGAGCATGTCCATGGGCTGCTCTTCAAGGATTGAGAAGGAGCACGCCAGGAAATCCCCTTCGATCTGTACCTGAGCTGAAACACAAGGGAGAGAAGTTCCCACTACAGCATGACAAATCTGCTTTCTGCTCTTCCTCCTCCAGGGAAAGGTCTGGGCAAATCTGAAACCCATCAGCACTCTGATGCACTGTTTTGGTCACAGAAAGTCCGGCCCTGTGCAAGCCCCAGGACTGTCAGGCCTGCCATGGTCCCAGAATAATTATTTTAAAAGCTGATGTGCCTAAGAACCTCGAGTCTTGCTTCTCTGACCCTCCAAGCTTAAGCGGCTGCTAACAGTTTAATAGAGCACAAGTCTAAGCAGCAGCAACAGCAAACAGAATTGATTTTTCAGTAATAAGGACAATGTCCTCCATCCAGAAAAGCTGCACAAGAGCACAGAGAGGCTTCTCTTTCCAAAGGAACAGCAAACACTGCACTGTGCTGGAACTCTTCCTGAGTAGCTCACCCTGCCCAGCTGTCCCACCCAAAACAGGGAAGGTTGTGGTGTTTCACATTCACCTCAGGTTTTGCCCCCAGAGAATGCGTCCTCTGCGTGTGCAGGAGCTGGGAGTCCCTCACTTCAAAGTGTTACAGTAATGCCATTAAAATACAGCATTAAATGAGACAGAAAACAGAGTTCTGTGCCTAAGACAAAAAAACATATTGCAGATGCACTTTGATTTTACTCTGCAGGAGCTCCTAACAATTACAGCACCAATCCTCAGTGCCAAGATTGCAGGAAATGCAGTCAAACCCCTGGCTAAAGCTGCCCCAAAAATGCCAGTACTTACCTAAGTGCACTCTACCGATAATTTTCTGTGTCCCAACACCCTTAGCAATGCCAGCCCACCGCCGATCCACTAGCCTCATGATGTTGCACCTTTCAGCACAGGCTTGGCTCATGATGGTCATCTGGGCACCTACCAGCAACAGAACTTGTGTTAGATCCTGATGGCTCAGCACAAACTTATATTTTCTCCTGGAAGAGCTTAAGATCTGGCACTCACTGGCTGGGAAACCAACCCACCTGCCCCAGGGCATAAAGGCTTCCTGTGACTCCCACTGTGCTGACATGGCTGCCCACACATGTGTTAGCACTGACCATTACTGTAGGGATGGAACAATCCCAAGAACATCCCCTTGCAGGATGTGGATGGGAACCACCACATTAAAGATGTGTGAAATCCCCCTGTCCGCAAAATGAGATAAGACACATGCACATGTCAGTGACCTCCCAGGAAAGGAAGTCCCAGAAACTATCCCAGGAGTCTAATCCAGGGTGTTCCCACAGTGCTTCTCCCAACAATCTGCTCTTCTCGCCCAGGCTGTGCTCAGGGTTCAGTAAAGTGCTCCAAAATCTTCATTATAGGATTTTTTGGGAAAACTACTAGAATGTTTACTGTTGCCCTCAGTGAGGGGGAGTGTGGAGAAAGCACCTGAGTCCACAAAGGCTTTCACAGGGTGTCCATTGACTTTGCAGTTGATGTAGAGCATCACCACCTGCCCAAAGCTCTCGGGCGCCTCTTCCATTGCTATCGTCATGTTCTCTTCAATGTTTTGCTGCCTGAATTTTGAGAAGAGAGAGAAGAATCAAAATTTCTGTCAACCAGACTTTATAACATCCCTCTGACACACAGACAGAGCTGGAAATTCCACCTGCTGCTGCTCACCTTACAAACACACATTTAAACCACAGCAAAGGCTGCTTCCTTAGTGAAACACAGACCTGGGAGCTGAAGATTGCTAGGAATGATCTCAGCTTAGTCCAGAGACACTGAGTCATTCCCCAGCAGCCACTGCCCCTTCCAACCCCTGCCTAGCTCACACCTTGCTCCTGACAGCCTTGTGTTGCCAACAGGAACCTGCCATCCATGTTAACCTTGAGAACTCAGAGCAAAAAACCTGTGGAATCATTAGTCATGCCAAGGGTACACAGAGATGTTGCCAATAGCTACATCACTGGAATCCCACACAGCAGCTGAACATTAAAATCTTCAGGTTTCCCTGGTATCTTTCCTTTTCCAGGCATTGGAGGGGAGGTGAGCAAAAGGGCAGAAAGAACACCACCATGAGCACCAGCCCTTGGTGCAAATTCAAGCCGACAGAAAAAATGCTCTTCAAGAAATCCCTCACAGCCCCAGGATAACCTTGGAAGTGATGGGCATCCGTAGTGACTGCATCCAAAACAGCTCTATCTCCCCAAAGACGGGGAAAAGGCTTACAATTCTGATGCCATTTCATTTTTCACTGAGTGGAGTGTGAAATCTGGGGACGGCTCAGCCCAAACAGCTGCAGAACCTTGGGCCCATCCCCTTTATCTGTCCCTCATCTAAGGAAGAAGGAAGCGCTCCTGTGCCTCTGAGCAACATTTCACTATCTACAAATGTCTATTTTCTGCATTGCTGAGTGTTTATCTGGCACCAACACCTCGTCAGTTGTAATGTGAGACCACTGCTACCACCAGTGAATTCTGGTTCTGACCAACAATGGGTCTGCACCAGACAGACACTTTATTATCGGGGAAAACCACCTGCCATGAACCGACTCCAGGATTTACCACTCAGCTGAAGAAATCAAGCCTCAGCCCAACACAACTACAACTGGAAGGCAGCAAGACGGAGCAAGCTGATGAGCACGATGCATTTCTGCAGAACCTCTCATCAGTGAATTAGCCAAACACAGAACAATTAGCAGGATGCAAAACCAAACCTCAAGGGCAGCTGGGAGAAACAACACCGTATTGCTGTGCAGAGCTCAGCTGGTAGACAGCACCAGCCCAGCTCTTGGGTTCAAAGCCCCAGGCACCGGACTCACACCTCTCAAGAGGAGATGTGCTTTCCACAACTGCTCCAGTCTCAGGAATGGACCAGATCAGGCAGCTCCAAGACATCACAGGCACAGACAACAGTGTTGTCACCTTGTATCACACAATCCCATAATGGTTTGGGTTGG
>VZTT01057812.1:0-12550 GCA_013400855.1 Buphagus erythrorhynchus | reverse complement strand
TTTTTTGGTTTGTTTGTTTTGTTTGGTTGTTGTTTTGAGGGGTTTTTTTGTTTTGTTTTTGTTTGTTTTAAGTAGGGAAATTGTTTCTTTAGTGACTCTTGAAATCTTCTGCAAACATTTTATTGTAGAGTGAGCTTTCTTATTTCTTCCTCCATGGCATAGATGGTTGCAGTTATGTGGCACATTAACAGAGAGCATATTCAGATATACAAAAAAAAAAATAATAAGAGAAAGACAGAGTATAATTCATGGTCTCACCCAAGAAAGCAGCCTCAGAAACAGCTTGCTAGGGGGTGACTGCCATGGACTCTGAGCCTATGTTGTACATATTTCAGATCCATCAATATATTCCTTTGCAGAGGCACCAGCGTGGGAGTACTGAAAAAAGAGGAAATAAACAGGCTGTGTTAGTTTGTCTGGTTCCCTGGAAGGTGCTAAACTGCTCAAATGCTGCTGGGGCCTCTGCTGAGCACACAGCTCTGGGAAAGCAGCTCAGCCTGTCTCCCTGAGGGACTGTCTTTCTGTGGGTACAAAGCACTCATGTTATAAATATAGCAGAAAAACTTTAGCTCCTGCAAGCCAGGTGCTCCACAACCTTTAGGTGTTTTGGGTTTTTTTTTACAGTAT
This sequence comes from Buphagus erythrorhynchus, assembly GCA_013400855.1. Lineage (NCBI taxonomy): Eukaryota > Metazoa > Chordata > Aves > Passeriformes > Sturnidae > Buphagus > Buphagus erythrorhynchus. Next base: position 11,923 of record VZTT01057812.1, on the reverse strand, counting down.
ATATAATTTCTTTATTTGAAATTAATTATAGCATATTTCTTGGGTCTTCTCATTTTGTGTCTGTAAGATACAATGACCTTTTTTTTTCCCAGCTTTTTTCCAAAAGCATGGTAATTATTAATTCTATACTTTATAAAAGAGGGAATCAGATATAAATCACATGACTCCTGGAAGTGTGTTTTTATGAAAATCATTGAGTTACTCTGAGATTCAAAGCTTTGACAGGTTCAGTCTCTATAAACTTGTCAGTAAATTTAAAGCCATGTCTAAGGTCAAGCAAACTAAGCAAGTGCCTTAAGCAGGAACCTGCAGGGAATTATGAAGGAGCTCTCACCTACTGAGACAATGTCAGTGCTGTGGAAATCTGGGCTGGCAGCTGATGGCTGGGCCTGTGGCAGCTCTGGGAAAGGCAGCACTTGCCCATGGGTGAAGCAGCTCCCAATTCAATTGGAACAAGGATCAGCTAATGGGTGCTTGGCCAAATTCCTTTGACTCGTGTGAGCAAGAGCATCTCCTCAGAAAGGTCTTTTCTTGGCTCTGCTTCTGCTGCTCACCAAAAACAAACGTCTTACTTTGTTACCTTCTCCCCTCCTAATTTAAAGTTCACTTCCATGTATGTAGATTTACAACAGATAGATGGAAGGTGCGTGAAACAAAAATGTTTTCTTTTTGTCTTGTTAGTCCTGAAAGGAAAATGGAAAAGATAATATATGTGTAAAGGAGAGAAGTGGTAGTAATGGGTGTATTTCTGTCAGAATTAAGTTGCATTGGAGACTAAACTTGTTTCTGTGAGGAATTTCTCAGTGCCTTTCTCTGGGGTGGTGTCTTGACAAGTGACAGGCTGTGAAACACAAGGTGTTGCTTGCTTTCATTAAGGTTTATTTCCCATTACACCTTGTTTGAGAACAACTTGCTAATTCAAAATGGCATGGGTAGACCTGTAGAATGTTTCCTCAAGTGTCTAAAATAAGACTTGGAGGTTTATTTTTGCTTGCTCTTCCTCAGAAATCTTAGACTTCTCAAACAGAGATTTCCAAGACATTACTACTGCACTGCTCTGTGAGTATCTGTGAGTCCTGTGGCTTCCACTGGCTGTACCTTGCCTTCCTCCCACTTAATCTAAGCTGCACAGACAAGCCACATCAGTCAAACCATTCTTTTAAGCTGAATTCCATCCAGCCACATGGCAGAAGTAAGAGTTCAGTAGTAACCAAGCCTCCTTGCTAAGGCACAGAGGATAAAACCAAAACCTTTCTGTCTCTTTGTTTACAGGTCTGCATTTTCTCGTTCAGTTTGGCCACAGCCCTGGTGTCAGCTGAACTGGCCATGGGTCCTGGCTCACATGCCTGGTGTGTGGATCCTCCCAGGTGAAAACAGGCTGCCACAGAGGTGAAGGCAGCACACCCTGGGCACAGATCCCTTGATTCTACTGAAAAGAAGGAGCTATAATCAGCAGAAATCAAAACTGTTTTGATGAAAAAATGCTGAGTTTATGTCAGAAAAGTAAATGCTTAATATTCTGGATTTCCATCCAATTTAAAATGGAAATGCCTGTTTAATCAAGAAAATGGTTGGGGAAAAGTTCTCAGTCATCTGTATTTGAGTCTCCTTGATGACAGGTTTTCTGTGCTGAAGAGCTTGTTTTAAAATCAAGTTGTGCTGGAATAACTTACTCAGGATCAGCCACTTGTTTCTGGATAGCACCATGTGTGAATATTCTTACTCTGTAAGACCCTTATGCACAGATCTTGTGCTAACAATTCATGCTGCAGGACAGGAAAAGAGGGGCCTCTGATGTGATTTTCTCAGGAGTTTCCTCCATGACCAATAGCAGTGTGGGCTGAAAAATTAATTCTTTAAATGATGAGGTATTAAAGCAAAAAGGGACAAGTGGACTCCAGAAAGTACAGGGAAAGCTTTTTCTTCTCCTTGACATGAGGCAGCTGAGTTGACCTCTGCTCCTTTGATACATATTGATGAGACAAAGATTTAGAGAGCACTTAGGCCACTTAACTCTTTTCTGGAGGAGCTCCCTTTCTGCAGAAATGTGTCTTGGGTCTCTCTCTTCTGTGTCAGAAACACTCTCTGCCATCTTCTCCCTTTGTCTTGGCTTCACCCATTTCTGAAAGCAATTGTTCTAGTCCTGGAGGTATAAGGGAGGGCAGCCCAAGGAGGCTCCTGCTGTGACAGAAAAGGTGAGGATGCTCCCAGGCAGCACAGCAACATTTATTTCTGTATCATCTACACTCCTTTATCCCCAGGGAGAAGGAAGGGGTGTGAAACCTGATGCCATCATCCACTCCATGAAGTGCCAGCATTGTCCAGGAGCAGGTCAGTCTCCTTATGGCCAACAACTGCCCACTGCTGCCTCCCCAGAGCATCCCTGCAAGGAGTCAGTGGCCATCTGCTCCAAATCGGTCACCTCAGTGCTGGGGAGGAAGGGGGTCCCAAGTGCTACAAGAGTGGTCTCCAGATGTGTCCAGAGCACCCCTCCAGTGGCACCCAGACACACAGCAAGGTGGAGTTCAGGGCATATTCTCACACTGCTTCAGAAAAGCAAATGGAGGTTTTCTCTCTGCATCTAATTCCCAGCTCCACCACTTCAATCCTCCACAATATCCCTTGGGTAGAAAGCTCAGTTGTCTTACAAATATGGCCTGAAAAATAAACTTTTTGTGTTATTTCTTTCCCTTCATTAGGTGTTGACCACAGCATCCTGCTGTTTAGATTGCAAACCTATCACCTGCCCTTCAAACTTGCCCCTCTCCCTCCCAAAATAGGCCTGTGGTAATCATGAAAGTAAGAAAATATTACATATACTTTCTCTTAGCGTAATTCCTAATAGCATTTTCTGCTCTGTTTTTATTTTGTTAGTCTCTTTTTTTACGTTTAATTTGGCATCTAGCCAATCAAAATGATGTTCTATTTATGCTTTTTAGTAAATGGTTTTGGCTTCAAATTCTTAACATTTCATTCATGGTTATTTGTTCTTGTATTTAGCACATCTCCAGCTTGCCTGCCTTGTAACTTCCAAATGAGAATATTATAAATGTGTGGAGGCTTATTAGATCTAGGGATCTTCTATTTTTTTTTTTTAATTCAAATGGGAATTGGGAAGCACATTTTTATTATTAAACTTTTTATTTATCTGAACCAGGATGCATTGTGGCTAATGTACTGAGGAGAATATTTCCTCTGCTTGATGGTCCCAGGGTGTGTGGAAGGGGGTGTATGTGTGTCCATGTTTTTCTCTCCACTTGTTTCTGTGTCTGTTGGTTGTTTTCCAAGATCTGCCACTTTGAATATGGACCCAATATTGGCACAGGAATACTTGCCCAGTCTCTTTCTCTAATTAAATGATCTAATGTCTAGCAAAAGATGTTGCAGCTGTCCAAGGTCAAATACATGGAAGAATTTTTTTTTTTTAACACTAAAATAGGAGCATTGAGCAAAAATTGGTCAGTAAAATGGCCTGTTCTGGAACTAGATAGACATGAGGATCCCATCTGACAGCAGATTGTATGCATGGTGGAAATCCAGCACCCTGATAATTGTAAAACATGCTTTTCTATAAAAGTGGCTTCATTAACCCCTGGAGCAAGCAAGAAAGAAACCCACAGGCAAGCTCAGGCCTAAAATGCCAGAACTAAAGTGCCTCCTTTGCTCAGCTTTGAAATATCTTATTCTAATATTCCCCCTTGACATGGAGAGCTGCTACAACTCTATAAGAACGATTTTGTAAAAAGTGGGGGGAAATTAAAAATACCAGAAATAGGTGCTTCCTGAAATTTCCTGTAAAAGATTGTTTTACTGATTTCCTACACACATAGCATGACTTTTGTCATAGCAATGGTGTAAAAATATCTTTGCTATCCTGTGATAATATCGGAGCTGGACAGTGCTTGTTAATCACAATCCTTAGAGCATGTCATGTTTTCATTTGGTCTACTTAAAATTTAATATCTTAAAATCCCCCTCCAAGTCCGCATGTAAAATTACTCATTTTTCAATCCTAAATTGCCATGGCCTACTAACAAATTGAGTTGATTACCTCGTGTCCTATCACCTTCACAAAACAGCTAAGCTCTGCCAGTGCCATTAAGAGCATTTGACAATGTAGAGAACTATCATTATAGGCCTCTCCTGCTTTCTCAGTTTAAATAGGACTCATTTCAATTGTCTTTCTCTCTAGGTCATGTTTCCTCAACCACTTATTACCCACACTGCTTTCCTTTGGACTTTCTCCATTTTGTCTAAATGTCTGTTTGTGTAGGATGCATAAAATTATACCTTACCAAACGGCCTCATTAGGGCTTTGAAATAATTACATCTCAGGTCTTGCAAAATCAGCAGCAGGGGAAAAAAAGGTCTTGTAAAGGTTTTTAAGTACTGAGAGGCCATCTTCCCTGACCTTCAAATTGGTGGTGGCCACAAGCTTTTTTCAGAAAGTATTCTACCTTCCTGACAGCAATGTGCTACTGATTGCCATTCACCCTGTGGCCAGCAAAAATCCCCAGAGCCTGAGCTGCACAGCTGGCTCCTCCTCCCTGCACTGCACTGAGACTGCCTTTCAGATTTTCTCTGGCATGTATCTGTTCTGAATTTAATCTGATTGATTATAGTCCAGTGCCCTCCTCTATAAGCATAGTCTACCAAAGACAGAGAAATTAGCTGCTTCTTTCCATGAGGCAATTGTTCCCCTGTCACATGTTTGACAGCTCTTTTAAAACCTCGGTTTTTAACACAGAAAGGGTCCCAAAAGAGAGAGCTGTTCCAACAGGGTCAGTAAACATGGTATGTAATGAAGATGTGTAAAACAAAGATCTACAGGTCTGGCCATCTGTTTTGACTCATGTGGCTGGGAGGAGTGCCCCCCAACAGGCTGATGCTGAATGCCTGGATGTGGTGTCCAGTTTGCTGTGCTCGTGTCCATCTGTTTGCAGGGCACGGTGCCCATTACCATCACTGAGGCACTTGGCACTGCTCTGAGCACGGAGAGCCCTGTGCAGGCAGCCCACAAAGCCTTGCTGGGCTGCATCTGCTTGTCTGCATCTCCCACTGATGAGGTTTTTGGCAGTGCCAGCACAGCAGCCACATGTCCAGTGTTTGCCTCCTCTCTGCTGAAAGGTCCATGCCAAGGAAAACCAACAAGGAGCAGGGAGATCCTTGAAAAGCAAGACAGGAGCTTGTGGTAACTGACTTTCATGGGTAGGGCTAAAGGGAGCTCAGCTGTGAGTTAAACCCAAAAATACCCTTTCCAGAAGCACTGGAGCTGTATCAGGCTTGGTAGAGGGGCTGGGTGTTGGAAGAGAGCAGAGGTGTCCCAAGAGCTTTTTTGTAGATCCAACCTCTGTTCTAACCCAGTTCACTATGGGATTGATTTTGTGCTCCTAGAAACCACCTGAGTTATTGCTGGTGCACTTGAAAATGTAAGAATTACCATACTCAGAAAACAGGGACATCTAACCTGGTATCTTCCCTCTACCCCCATGCGAGATGTGAATAAGAAGAGTGAGCTCAGGATACTGCTGGGCAGAAAGTCTTACCTTCTAGTGATGACAGTGCAGGCACTTCCTGAGCCAGAAAGATTATCTTCCTATTTCATAGCTCTCAAAGGGTCTCTACACAAGAGCTTGTACGGTTGCTATTGAAGCTGGTCTGAATAACAAGTTTGTATAACTGGTTTATATAACCATTTACACAGTATGTATAACTGCAGTGTACCTATATACAAGACAGCAGATAGAATATGTATTTATTCACTCTGTACCCCAACAATCTTGGTGCTTAAACAGGCTATTTGTTTTCCAGGGTGCTGCAAGCTTGGCAGTGCCTGAAATATACCCCACAAACTCAGACTGCCTCCAGTACCCAGAGGTTATTGCTCTTGCCTACTTTGTGTATACCCTTGGCTACACAGTGATTCAGCTTCAGGAGGAAGGAGAGCAAAGCTGCACCCTTCACTCTGCCCTCAATGTCTGTTAAACAAGCCCCAGTGAGGAAAAATGTGAGTCCTAATCCAGGCAAGCTGAGTAGCTCTAATGACTCAAGTGCCAGAATTCTTGGACAGCTCTAGGGACGTTTGTTGAAAAGCTTGAGACATTTCTCACTGCTTTCCCCAGAAAAAGCTGATAAAGGTGCTTTCCCTTTGCAGTCAACATGAGAATCTGAAGGCCAATATTATTTGCAATAGGGTTAAATGAAGGGATCTCTCCCTGTGCAATAATTAAAATAATAACTACAGTGAATGATTATTTGTCCATTAATACTGCTTTGCAGCCCTAGTGGAGAACCCAGTAAGACAAGAACTTACAGGAACAAAATAAAAGGTCAAAGAAAAATTTTAAAGTATGTAATTACTACTGGTTTTGTTTCACAAGCATTTCAAGTTTCCATTTACAGCTCTTTTCCTGGAGATGCTTATGCCTGTGTTAAGAGCCATCCTTTGTTCTTGCACTCTAATTATATAAGAATTGATGTATTTGCAGAAGGTCATAATGGTTGTACCAAACTTAGAAATTCACCCCAGGTTTGGCTCAGGTTTGAATATCAATATTACTATCCCTGCTTGCATAAGATGAAGCTGTGTTCAGTAGAAATATTAATTTAAGTATGGGGTTTGTCATTGCTGATAAAGGAAAGAAGAGAGATAACAAGATAAAAGCCTGTTTAGACATGAGATGTTATTAGATGTTCTGTGTACTGTCCACAGCCTATCTAGGCCAGAGAGGATATAATACATGCACAAAAAGGAGAGGAGTTTGACATTTTAGTTATAATATTTCTCCAAGTAACGTACATTGGCTTAGTTCAGCATCTCTCTGAATTATCTGGCAAAGGTTTGTCACAAAAGTTAGATTTAGCTTCAAAACTGGAGTAATACCTGAAAGTATAACTTTGATAAAGATGGTGAGATTTGAAGAAGAGGTACTATGGCTACAAAAATCAGAAAGAAGGCTGAATTTGTTGAAGGGTTGTCACCTTTCATTGTTTTTTTGTGGCCTCCTTGAATGACTGCTGGGCTGGGAAGCTCACTACGTGCTTGTACAGAAGTCTCTGCATCTCTCAAAGGTGGTCATTTCTAGTGAGGTATCAGTCCTGGAGGGAGCTGCAGAAAAAAATTGAGTAACCTCCAATAATTTGAGAAATAGGGTAAAGGAGATGATCAAACTGATATGCAAGAGGAACCTCATTCTGAAAAACTGTTGCAGTGTAGAGATTTTCTGTCGTTGGCAAACTCCTAACACCCACCCTGGGTATCACAGCTTTTTCACTTAGACATTTATTTTGCACTCCAATTTCCCCTCTCTATGCTTTTCTTACTTTTCTCAAATCTTGATTTAACAGAAACTGTTCATTGATCCAAGATTGGCAAAGAATTTTTTAAAAGAACCAAACCCTGCAAGCAATTAACATGTGGCTCGAAAACCAGTCTGAACCAAAGAGTAGTATTTGGAGCTTGTGTGTTCGTTCTTTTTAAATTAAGGCAAATGTTTTCCATTGAAGTTTCCAAATAGAAATACAGAAAACAAGGAGAGATAATTAAAAAAAAAAAAAGGCAATTACATTTTGTATTTCTTAGACTAGAAACGATTTCAATTATTGTGCAGATTAAATTCCTTCCTGAGGTATGCCAGAGATTTTAGCCAAGGACAGTGCAGAGAAAACCTATCACAGCACAGTGTATGTTTTCAAATTTTTCTCCTGTTCTTCCCAGGTTACTGTCAACAATTTGGGGAGAGATACTGGGGAAAAGTGAGGGCTAAACCACACATGAGCACTGGGTTCCTTATTACTCTAGAATTAAGTTCTCTTCCTTGAAAACTGTCAATTTCAAAGAAGAAGCTGTCTTTTTTGTATTTACAAGTGTCTCCCATTTGATTTCTATGAATAATTCACCACCTCCAGATGGAGTCCAAGCCAACCATTGCAAATATCACACTATTGCAAGCCAGACCCTGGTGCAAGAGTTACCAGTGTGTGTGTTCCAACTGGAGCCACATCAAATGTCTGGTTAGAACAGGATGAATACGAAATCTTTCCCTGGAAGTATTCAGTAACAGGGAATTAAAACTTATTCCTTCCCTCTCATAAATTTATTTGGTGAATTTATTCATGGAAAGCTGGAAATTAAAATGGAGAAGCAGATGAAGAGCCTTGTGCTTAGGCTTCGGGTAGAGGTAGATTTAGGTAGAGTTCTCACATATTGATCTCCCACCTTTTACTTCATTTTCTGTCCATTCCAATTCTGAAAGAAGAAGTGACATAAAACGGATTTACACAGGAATCTAAGAGAAAAATCACCTCACCTTTCATCCTGTTCACTGTCCTTGCACTGCTCTGTGGGATGGAATAAGGACAGAGCTGTCATGTCACAGCACAGCCCCCTTCTTTAACCTGTCAGCAGCACTATTGTTTCTGGCCCTGGAACAAGCCCTGACATATCTGACAGGTATTTTGGAAGTCCCTGAGACACCAAAGGCAGCAAAAAGGTAGGTGAAAGAGTAGGAGGTGAGGAGAATAGGAGAACTACAGAGCCATGGGAAAGTTCCTGGCCAGGCCTATAAGGATAAGTACTTAGGACAGTGAGGTACAAGTGCCAAAAAGAGCAGATGGAGGTGAAAGGTAGGGTTTTGGATAGCAGACCTTACTGCCTCTGACCTCTGCAAGAGGTGGAACTGGAGTTGTGAGATCTATCAACTATTCTGCACAGGACTGATGGGGAGTCCCACCATGTTTAGTCACAAATGCTGCAGAGCAGATCCCCATTTGTATGGCCTTAAGTGAGTGAGCTGGAGTGAGCCCAGCCCAGCCCTGGCTGGAAAGAGCATGCAGAGCTGTGGGGATGGTAAAGGGAAACAGGGAGGAGGGAGTTCAGAGGTGTTGCTGTAGGACTCACAGAACATCTGATGTTCATGATTTCTATTTCAGTGCCAGTGTCATTCTTCCTGAGTGGGCTAATAACAGGATAAACTAAAATAATGAGGTTCTTTGAGAGTAGAGTCATTATCAAAATCAAACTTTGCTTGTTTAAAATGCTGTGCAGTATTTGTGGAAGTTTCCCCTGCCCTTGCTTACATCCAGTATAAATTTACTGCCAGCTCTCTTGTCATTGTTGAAACTATATTCAATTTTACCAGCAACAATGTATTGTGATTGGAGTGAATTGAATTTTCTGTCCCATTCAGAAATTATTAGATGCACAATGTAGAACTGAATAATAAGGACCTGTTCATAAATGTTTTGCATGTGGTTACACAGAGTCATGTGCCTTCATCACTGCTGTACACAGGGATATCATTACAGAGACTCAATAGGGTAGAGCCAAGTGGCCACTTCTACCTTTTTTATGTCAGATACTGCACAAATGTTATAACTTTGGAATAGGATTTCTACTCAGATCCCAATATGGGGTCCTAAGAAGAAAAATCTCTCAGTTAGCAAAATCAATTAAAATTAGGTTATGAAAAAGAGGTTGATTTCATTTTCCTATTCTACAGATCTATAAATAGATTATGGTCCCAGTGTTAAGTGAAAGTCTTCAATCTAGGTGGTTAGAGGTAGGGAGCAGGGGTGAAAAAAATTCCATCAAAATCAGTGAGACTCTGCATCTGCCTTCAAAATATTTTCAAACTTTCTTCTTGGAGAAGGGTCCAGTTTCTGGAAAGAAATTGTGGTTTTTAGGATAAAAGTGAGGTATCCAGGATTTCAGAGTCTTCAGCATTTTATTACTACCAATCCTAGTGTGTAAAAATGCACACCTAAACAGATCCAGCTGCATTAGAGCTGGGAAAGGGTAAGGGACAGAAAAAGAACAAGATCCACAGTAGTGAGACTCCAGAAGTCCTTATCACACATACACTGTCACAGCATAACTTTGTTTTTTGCTTTCTTCTGCTGTCAAACTTCACAGAGATTAAAATCAGACAAGTCTGTAAAGGAAATGAAGCTGCTCACTTTATTAGTCTTGATTAACAGCAAATTATTCTCCTAACATTTACTTTTCCTTCATTTATTTAAGTGATTACATGCAAATAGCAGTTAAAAACGTCAGGGTTTTAATAATAGTTTTATTTACCACTGTAATTGCTTCTGTAGCATCTCTGAAGTCTGAAACACACCTCTCCTGACAAAAAAATCAAAATAGCAGTAATGCATCTTTCTCTCTTTAAAGTACACTCTCCAAAACAGTATAAAGGAAGATGTAGGAGTTTATTTACTATGTTTCTTATTTGGTTATGTGACTGTGTATTTGTTATTCCTTATGCTTGGTCCAAGCTTGAAGGCTGTACCTGTATTCCCATATGGAGAACTCTTAAGATCAACTTGAACCTCCTATGGCCTCAGAAGCTGCTCAAGTGCACAGGTTTACTCAGCTGACCTGTTGATGTGTCCTGTGCTGTGCTGTGCTCCCCACTGTCCCTGTGGAATGGTAGGACTGCCCTGCACTTTGGGCACAGTGTGAGGTGTAGGAGCCTTTGCTCAGCCATGGCTTTATCCTTCCAAACTGCAGCTCCTGCCAAGCAACACCTGAGGTGCCATGGTGAACTCTCCACCTGGCTGTTCATTGCTAAACTGCTATGTGAATAGCTCTTCTTTTTTGGCATATTACCTCTAGTGAAAACTTACACACCAGAACCCACAGAGACTCATTTTCAACTCTAGGTGGTGGTTCCTGTCATCCTATAAAATCCATGGCTGGGACAAAAACTGAGAGTCTTTTTCAAGAGGAGGGATAGAGCATCTGTTCACAGAGAAAATCCTTTGAGCTTGGCATTGTTGTGTCCTTATCTTTTATTTATTTATTTTTTTAAATTTTCCTTTCATAATTGCTATTTATGCACATTCCTTCTGTATCAGAGGGCTAATACAAACTAAATGCCTCTACTTTTCCAGAGGTACTGTGTATCCTGGAAGAGTTCCCAGGATATCTGTCAGTTCAGATTCACTCTGTTTCTTTTCAATAAAATCTAGCACTGATGGGAACTGCAACAGCATCATCTCAGAGTGAATATGACCTTCTGGTGAAGGAAGTCAAGCAATCTTCTCCCTCTGGGATTAGAGCATGGTTATGCCTCATTATTGTGAATAAGTTTCCTACACGAGTTTCTGTATGCTGCATATCTGGGCACCTTCACAGTATATGCACATGTAAATAAATGCTTCCTTTATGTAGACCCAAAATGTTTGGGAGTGGGAATAAGGAAAGAATCCTATTTTCTGCATTCATGGTAAGACGTGTTCAGAAAAGGGCCTTTCTCATCAAACCCACAGGTCTCTGAGGAGTTACAAGGAGTAGATTTGTTAAAATCAGCATTGCCTGTTTTGTACATTTGCTTTTGGAATACTCTCACATTTTTAAACAAACTTTATTAGAATTCATATCCAGTTATGGAGCTGTACAGAACTCCTTTAACAAGCATAGTCTGGCTGGAGGCAATGAATCTGTCTTTGTCACTAATGATGTTTGCATTATTTTAACACTGTTGATACTGGGGATTTGTAGGGGGGCTGCAAGCAATCATCTTTCAACCACAGCTCACCTGCCTTGCATGCTGATTAGAAACACACTTTTGCCTGTGGATGTCAGGAACACAGTGGGGTACACAAGGGGACATGCCCAAAGGATTTCAGTCACATAGTCTGTTTTTTTGTAAAAACCCCTTGCAATTCCAGTGACCTTTACTTATTCAGTGAGGGGGGTGGGTGGAACTCCTTTGGCAACATTTTCCAGTAATCTCCATCTTTTCTATGTGATGAGTTTGGTACTCTGTCAGGAGGGTTTGTGATGTGGTCATTTGGTAGAAAGTCATTTTCAGAAGAACTAAAACAGCTCTTATTTTTTTCAGATGTGAAAGAATCCTGGCCCTGGACCAGGTCCAAGCTTTTTCCAAGAAATCTTTTTCCAAGGTGTAGTTCAATT
>VZTT01057802.1:0-25773 GCA_013400855.1 Buphagus erythrorhynchus | reverse complement strand
CAGGGACACCTTCCCCTGCCCCAAGCAGCTCTGTGTTACACCAGGAGAAGCCCTGCATGCCCCATGTCCTCCCCAACAGCTTCAACACAGCTTTAATGACCACCAAATGCTCCACCAGCAGCACAAACTGGAGTTTCCTGGTGGTGGCCGTGGGCTATGAGCTCCAGAGTTCCTACCCAAGTGTGGCTGGAGTGGCCCAGGACAGCTGGAGGCCTCCAGACTGGAGAGACTTGTGCTGGAGCCCAGCTGCTGTTGGACCCATGGATATGTTCCCCATGGAAGGCACTGCAGAAAACAGGGCTGATCCTTCCAGATGGGGACAGAGCTGGCAGGGGGCCTGTTTTTCCCTTCTCCAGCCCCTGCATGGGCTCTGGCAAGCCAAAACCCCCTCCTTGGCACAAGAGGGTAGAAAATAAATTCCCCCCATTGTTCCCTGCTTCCATGACATGTTCACTGCCACTGTCCCACTGGGGAGCTCGAGGGCTACAGGACACCCCATCCATTGAGGGACACAAGTGGGATGCCCCCAGGGATGGCAGGGGACAAAATGAGCTGTTCACTCCTTCCCTTCCCCATCCCTGGGCTATCCCTGCCCAGAAAAGCCTGAGCAGAAAATGCCAGGGCTGGATGGGCGATGGTTTGGTTTTGTTGTCTTGTTTTAAACAGCCCCTGTGAACAACAGTTGTGCTCGAGGGGCGGGAAGGGGGGTTACCATGGCAAAATAGGATTTGCTGGGAATGAATAGCTTTCTTTTTCTCCCCTGAAATGAATGGGTTGCTGAGACCTCCCTGCATATGAAGGCTGTAGGTGCTATGCTCAGTGGAATGGACAGTGAGCAATTATCCCCCCCAGCTTCAAGTTATCCACAGGCTTCTTAATACAACTCAGTGTTATTACACACAAAAAATGTGATCTCAAGTGTGGATTGAGAGAGACAAAATGTTCCCAGTGGGATCTATCCGTGTCTCTTCCCCAGTCCCCTCTGACAACAGGGATTATCAGCAATGTTTGCACTGACTGTAACTAGGACATAAAGACCATGGTTCATTTCTTCCCATTCAGCTAATTCTTTACATTGCAGACACTACAGGATCCATTTAGGAGTTGTTTTTTGTGTTTTTTTTTTTTTTTTTTTTCTTTTGTGAAAGTAGGTTGGGGTGAGAGGGGGGTGAGGGGGAGAAATCTGCCGAAGAGACTGTTGGCATCTCCAAAGAAAAGTATCTTTTCAACCCTCAGGCTGCAGCCCTCAGCCCTCCTCTGCCGGGGATGAAAGAAGCCGCAGTGCACATCTGATGTGATGGCATTCACAGACAAACTCACTTTTAGGTGAAGGCCACAATATATTTGCCAAGAATGGCAACTTTTAAGAAATAAAGTGATTTAAGCTGGCAGATTTGACCTCCCATATCAAGCTCTGTGTTTTTTGGTTTTTTTTAAGCAAATGGGAGCTCTTGATCCCAGTCATCTCTCATTCTTGACACGTTCCCACCTCTAAAGCAAACTACAGCATCAACATTAGGTATTTTTTTTTTCCAAGAGAGCTTTAGGAGGCAGAGTTTGATCATGTGGGAAGGGTTGGGCCAGAACTCCATGGTGAATATTTTTGCCAGCTACATAATCCCTAATATGTACCAATTAAAAGTGTTCATGGTTTGTCCCATTTGGAAGAATGCTTCACCAGCAGCCAAAAGCTGAGTGGTGAGACATAAGATTTGTGCAAAGGAGCTGTAAAATGCATGTTTGTGCAGCAGAATCACATCACCACCTCAGTCTGTCTGGGGAAGGGCCAGCAGGGCAGTGGTGCCTGGAGCATCTCTGTGCAGGTTCTGGCCCTGGTCCAGCCCTCTTGTGAGGGGAGAGATGGTCAGTATGGCCAGCACACCCCTGGCTGATCCAGGAACATGCACTATCTCTTCCATGCCATTCATCAATCTTCCCTTAACAGACGAGTCCTGATGACTCACAGCAGGCTCAGGGGAGGTTACATGGCAGAAATGAGGGATTGTGAGATGAAAGAGGAACTCGTAAATCTTTCTGGGATGAAGGGCAGGCAGGGCTGTGTGCCACAGGCAGTGCAAGGACATGGTGACCCACCTCTGCCCCATGGTCTCTCCCTCCTCACTGCTGCAGGCAAATGCTGTAGAAATAAACGCCCCACAGCCATATTCAGGCTTCAAAGTATTGATTGTGTAGGTTTATTTCCTTGTTTGACTTCAAACATCCGATCTTGGAGAGGAAAAGTATGCAGAGGAGACACGCCTCTCATCAGAAATTTGATCAGCACCATCACAAGCCATAACCCATGTGAGGATTAACCCAGATCTGTCTACAGACAAGGGAGAGGAAAAATGACCCAAAATTGCACCGTGCTTCTCAGGTGATCCCAGATAACGTGCCCCAAACGTGTATTATGATGTATCTACTGCCTATCACCTCCATTCCTGGCGTGGGGAGAGAAGCAGATGAATCTGAGCTGTCCTTGGGGGGAACACAGGCTTGCCAAGGCCTTCAACACATGTTTTGGAGAGCAGTAATGCATGTGCTCAGAGTGCAGGATGATGCCTGACTATGTTTTCCTGCAGCACTAGAAATATCCTAGGAATGGGCAAGTGCTGATATGGATGACATATTCCTGGGCTCCTTCCAGTAAAGGGAAGATGTGAATGGTACCTTGGAGAAAGTCATCTTTCTGGCACCTCATGTCTTCTCACAAATGGTGTTTTTTTGGTCCAGACCTCCCAGGATGTTGGTGTTGAGACCAATAGACAAGACATGTTGCCTGCTGGTTTATACAGGGGGAAATAACAGAAGTTTCACAAGGTCCTACCTGGAATCTGCATTAGGGTGGGCAAAGTGGATCACACAACCACAGAATCACAGAATGGTTTGGGTTAGAAGAGACCTTAGAGATCATCTTGTTCCACCCCCTGCCTTGGATAGGGACACTTTCCACTGGACCAGGTTGCTCCAAGCTCTGTCCAGTTTGGCCTGGAAAACTTCCAGGGATGGGGGCATCAGATCTCAGATAGCTCTGGAGGGAGCTCAGATCTTTACCACACATACAGACACCTTCATTCAGGTGTTTGACATGTGGGGCTGAGTCTTGTGGCATCACACAGATGATGTTCGTTCTGTTGACAGTTATTCCCCAAAAAATGCACAGGACACGTGGTCTGCTCATCCCAGGAATGGTTATGGGGATGCTCAACATCACTTAATAGGGTGGCTGCCCTGGTGAGTTTTCCTATTATGGAGGGATGTGGGTTTGGTAGGTCAAAGGATGTTATGTGTCAAAATAAAGTCATTTTGGAGAGTGTGTGCTTGTACTGACATATTCATCTGATGCTAATTAATACAGACAGGAAATATGTTGTTAGTTTCAGAGCTGTGTGTTAGCTCCCTCCTAACAGCCCTGTGCTAGATGAATGATGTGTACCTTTAAACCTAAAGAATTTGGAAAGAGAGCTGTGTTTTCTTCCCATGGGATTACCACCATCTCCACTTGTTCTTGTTCGGTTTCTTCTTTTAAAGCCTGAAATAAAGATGGTTTTAGTTCATTACTGTCAAATGTAAATGATGCTCTGACTTCACAAAAATGAAACATATTTCCGAAATTAGTGTCATCCTGTTTCACCTTCTTCCCGGTCACATTGTGCAAACAAAGAGATCAAACATTTGTGCTTCCCCAAAACTGAAATTGTTCATGTTCGACTTAAAGTTAGGTGGGTGTGTGTCCACACAGTGGATGAACTGCTTTGTATTTAAAAATCAGGTGGGAAGAAGAGCATACTTTGATACTAGGAAATGTTTTGAACCTCAGAAGTCTCCTGAAACATGCTGTGGGGATCAAAAACCTCTGGGATTTTCTGTTGCAAAGCAGAAAATCCCAGTGTACCTGTAGCATAAGAGAAAAAGTGGAATATGCAGGACACTAGGTGACCTTTTTACTTATTTCAGTCATCATCAGACTTCACCTGGGGCAAAGCTGAAGCATGGATTTATGTACTACCTGTTCTTGTTTGGGCTGGAGGCATGGACTCAAAAGCCCACCCTACCCGATTTTAAAGATTTTTTAATGGAGATTCTTTATTGGTTCAGTGAATATCGCCTAATGACCACAGGAAGGCAGCTAACAGTTAGTTCCAGGTGGACTCCTTCCGTTGTGAATTGACTTGGAGGAGTGAGTCAGAGTTTGTGCTTTCACCCAGCATGCAAATCACCTGATTAATGCAATGACGAAGCTGCCACGGGTGCTTGTGAGAACTTGGAGCAATTAATTACCTGTGTGTTTCCTCCTGTGGCAGGAGCAGCAGCAGCTGCTGGAATTATCTTAGCTAACACCAGTTGCTGGAACTATCTTAACTAACACTAACAAATCTGGACAGTCTCAGCCGCCCAGAAATCACTGCTGGTTCCCACAGCTGTCATAGAATCACGGAATTAATCACAGAATTGCAGAATAAGCTGACCTGGAAGGGGATAATAGGGACTATTGAGTCATCTTACCTTGCTAAAAAGTATCTTCCATCTCCCTCCAGTGCAGTCTGGCTGCTGATGGCCCTTGTCACTAAGAACATCTTCAGAATTGTCGCAAGGAGTTGCAGCTGACCTGTAAGGAGAAATACTGTTGGCTTCTTTCTGAAATATCTGCTTTTATTTAACCTTTTTTATTTTATATATCTACATGTTGTTATTCTCAGAGAATTCAGCATGAGTGTATGCCTTTCAGAGAATATGGATGACGTACTTTGAAAAGTAAGGGATGGTTACCGGTTTTAAATAATTTGTGAAAAAAATAACTTTGATTACTACAGAATTCTTCTAGTCTTCAAGCATATAGTTCACTTGTCAAGCTTTTCCTGAATAATTTAAAATCATACTTACCGACATTTTAAACATAATTAACATATATAATGAATATGCAACTTCAAATTTTCAGTCATTTATTGAAATTATGGCACATTAAAGTCCACTTGAAGACCAGTTTTAATAGAATTATTTAAATAGAGAAATCTATAGAGTTATGTTTTATATAAGTGTAGAATTCTCTCCTCACTGGGACAGGGAATGAAGACAGCAAATTCCATCAGTTTTACAGAAATTAAGAGATGGGGTTTCTGAAGATGAAAAGATGAGCTCATTTCCTCACTCGGGGTCCCACGGCACTGCACATTAATGAATCTCCTGACATGCAGTGTTCTGCTTTCAGGCACACCCTTGCCTGAAATCCTTCCCATGTTTTTCCCATTTCTCAGCACTGTGTTATTGGATACACCTTCTATTTACAATAAATTAATCTCTGATCTATTTTCTGTTGTGAAGGTGAGCTGTGTCCCACACGACTGCTGAAGGAGAAATGTTAGTCATCCCAAGTCTCTCTGTAGTTGCTGCAGCAAGACAGATTCAGGAAAGTGGTGTTTCTTCACTGCTTCTTTAGGTTTGTTTTTCTCTGGGACGAGACTTTGCAAAGTCATCTACCCATGTGTTTTCTTACATCTTGCTTTTTAAGCTGAGATCATCCTCCTCCTGGAAATACTCCTCTGTTGGCTGCAGAAGAGGTGTTTCCTACGGTGATGGCTGGAGGGAGGTGAAACAAACACCCCTTCCCAGCCATGTCCTGCCCACAGCACTGGCACCAGGAGCAGCACACACAGGGCTGCTGTGATTGACCCTGTCAGCCCCATCCAGCCTGGACATCCCTGTCCTGTGCCTTCCTGGGGGTGGGCAGGGGCAGAGGAGGTGGTGATGAGGGAGAGGGCAGCATGCCTAGGGAGAAGGGGCTTGGAGGAGTGACGTGAAGCAGCAAGCCAGGAAGGCTCTCAAGGGGTGATCTCTCCACCCTGCCTTCTCAGCTCTGGGACTGGGGCTCTTTTTGTTGCTGTGTTCTGATCTAGTTTTGTGCTTTTTATGCATAAACCTGAGGCTGAGCAGCCTTGTTCAGGTGAATAGGCAGGAGCTGGATATGGCCCAGGTGCCCTCCAGCAGGTTTGCCAGATCATACAAGGATTTCCGGGAGGGGGTGTATGGCCTGTAACATGAATGAACTTGGGGAAAGGAAGGAGAACATAAACCCCAAATCCTGTGATTTTCTCTGTTAGGTTACATACAAAGAGATGTGTCCTGCCACAGCTCCTCTATCTTCAGAGAGAAACAGGAACTTGCTATTTCTGGCACATTTTGGTGATCAGTAACCTCTTTGGGGACTTCTTTTGCATGGGGGAGTGAGGCAAGTTTTTATGCTCATTTTAAATCTCCTGTGTGGAATCCACTGTGTGCTCTTCCACCAGAACCTTTTCCTTTAGCGTTTTTCTTTACAGGTTTGTGGCTGATGTGGATGGACCAGGGCCAAGGAGAGGAAGGACAGATGGACAACATGGGATACCAGGGGTGGGTTGGGAGCAAAGCATGAGGGCAGTGCAGTCCCTTTGCTGTGACTCCTCAGGGGCACCAGGGAGACTTCAGAGCTCCCAGACATCCTTCTTCTCACATGATTAATCCAAATCCTCCCAGGATGGAGGTCTGTGAGAAGTTCCTCCTTGCTATCTTTGAGCAAGACTGGAGGGAGGTTTGGCTGCAGGGCAAGGTTGCCAAAACCAGAGAAATGAGAAGAATTCCCTACTGTGAGTGACATTACAACTGGGTACTGCTATGATGATGCTCTGAAAAGCAGGGGGATGTCTTGGGCCGTGTAGGGGGACAGAAAACAGCCAGCAATGAGAGTGTGTCAGCACAGTTGGTCTCAGAAATGCAGCTCACTGTGTTTTCAGAGTTTGTTTTGGTTCTCTTGAACAGCTGAACTTACTAGAGGTGAAACCACTTGTGGTTTCCTGTTTTCATAATTTGGCTTTCTTATTGTATGTCAAGGATGTTTCTTAGAAGCAGAGTCAAGTCTCCTTGCCCACTTTAGCACATTTGGGGCTACCATGCAGGTAGCATGGGCATCCAGGGCTCCATTAGAGGTTTTGGCATCCCTTAAGAGGAAAGCAGCTGTTAAAGGTTAAAGAAGAGGGCAAAGTGAAGTTGTGTGAAATTCACCTTGTCACAAAGTCAAGTAAAAATTTGGTTGTGTGTCTACTCCTGTTGTGGATATCCCCAGCTCCCCAGCTGGAGATTGTCACTGATTTATAATGCTGCAAACAAAACAGGAAGGAAAAAAGCTTTATAAATGCACCAATTATTAAGAAATTGCTAAGTGCTGAGCAGTCTTACAGAAAGATGGCTGCTTTTCCCCTCAGTGTGTACACATAACTTAAATAGAAAAAGAGCATGTACTGGGCCAACTCTTTGGCCACTTTTTCCAGAAGTGACTCTACAGAGAGGAACCAGCCCTGCATTTTCCCACCAAATCCAGTATTAATACAATTATTCAAAGCATCACAGATCACAGGATCCCAGGATGGTTTGGGTTGGAAGGGAACTTCAAGCTTATCCCATTCCACCCCCTGCCATGGGCAGGGACACCTTCCACTATCCCAAGCTGCTCGAAGCCCTGTCCAGCCTGGCCTTGGCCATTGCCAGGGATCCAGAGGCAGCCACAGCTGCTCTGGGCACCCTGTGCCAGGGCCTGCCCACCCTCACAGAGAACAATTTCTTCCCATATCTCATTTATCCCTACCCTCTGGCAGAGGGAAATCATTTCCCATTTGCCTCCCCTCTTGCTTGTCTTCCAGACTCCTGAAATTTTTGAGAATTAGTGGGGTTTTTCCACTCCACGTCATGAGGATGTTGCCCCTGATGGACCCTCTGTACAAACTTTGATGAAGCTGGGAGAAAAGCACAGTGTAGTGGGGCATTCTTGGCCCCAGGGTTGGTTCAGCAGCAGCATTATCTATGCCCACGAGTTAAGAGAAATCTGAGAATGAGAAAACATAGGCAAAAATTGTTTCAGCACTCGGAATGGAGCCCCTGCTCCTGCAGCCAGTGCCACAGAGCTGAAAGCACAGGTGGTTAATGAAGTCTTACAAACGGTGCAATATCTTTCCATGCCCTGTTGGGTTCAGCAGGAGTTCTGCTGCTCTCTCAGGCTGATTCAGGTTATGTCCTTGGAGCCTGTGAAGGCCAGGAAGGAGAGGAGTCGTTGGTCTCCTCCTCTCCTCCTCCCCCCATCATCTGTCAAGCCTTTCCCCAAACACCTTCTCGCGTTGCAGCGGCATCGCGATGCGCCGTGGGTGACCTTCTTCCCCAAACACCCGCAGATAAACTCAGCTCTCCAGCTCCCCTCATCTGCCAGGGAAACTTCTCCTTTTTTCTTCCTTTTCCTCGGTTCTGTAGCTGAGTCCCCGAGGTCAGCACCGACGGGTGGGTTTTTGTCGTGTTTCCTGGAAAGTTTGGTAATTTATGGCATGAGATTTCTTTTAGGAGAGAAGGAATAGTTCATGTTGTGTAAACCTCTGCAAAGCACTGGGAGCTGTAAGTGCTGATAGAGCCATGCTGCACCAGTTTACATTCTGCAGATGGCTGATTTATGGAGGTGGCAAGCTGGTGAGGCTTTTTTCCCCTTTTAGATGCAAGGCAATTTCCTGACCAAGGTTGAGTGTCTGTCACATGTACCCTGCAAGAAAGATATTTTTTTAAAGACATCTCCAAAATGAGAGAATGGAACACCCCAATTTGTACCGATTTTATAGAATTGGTACAAAGTCATATTCTCAGTCCCCAGGCTATGGCTGAGTGAAGATGCTGATGGGAACAGGGTGGCTCCCTCCTGGTTCCTGCTGAGCAAAGGGCCATCACTGCAGGAACACTTCATCAAAAAACAACAAAATAGCTGAGATCTTTAAACAAATATTTTTCGCTTGACAAAAATTTACTACTGTGAAAAATAGAGGCGTGCAAGCAGTGCTAGGTGGGAAATGCCACTGATGTTTGTGCTGTGGAGGTCTTTATGAACAGCCAGAGTAGCTCCCTGTAGCAGAGCACAGCTGAATGCACTTGAGAATGCTTTTATTTATCTGCTCTACAGCTCAGCAACAGTAAACACTGTCTCTCCTTCATGAAAAATGGCTCATCCATGTTTATATTCATAACAACATGTCCACTTCCAAATGTTCCTTTGAAATTTCATCTGCTTGAAATACCACAACTGGATGAAAAGGGTTTGGGGAAACTTCTGGAGTTGAGCTGACCTTCCTTGAAAACATCAAACTTCTCTGAGTGAAGCAAAGAGAGCTGTCTGTGGGTTTGCTTTTTGGAAGATGCAAATGTCCCATTTATTTGGGTTACCCTTGTCATTTTGCCACCCAACTCCAGCCATGAAGTTGGGTGTTTAATAGAGGGAGTTTAGTTTCACCTCATGTGCAGGACCTGCCATGAGCGTTTACACCTGCAGCTTGATCGGGGGTTGCAGTAGCTGGGATGGAGACAAACTTCGAGGGGAAAAAGAGTTTTGCTGCCACTTCCTACCTTCCAGAAGATTCTCTCACCCCAAAAAAGTCAAAAGTCAGGAAAAAATTTCTCAAACCACTTAGCAATAGCAGCAGATCAATTTCGCCTACAGTGGGTCACTTAGCAGGAGCTTTTCAGTGCTGTCCTGCCCTGTAGTTTCCTCCTGGTTCTGTTTCCCCTCTTTCTATGTATATCAGCACATGGATTATCTGGATTTAGATGTCCACCTGGCTGAGATCCTTAATAATGAGTCAGTGGCACTTCCCAGCTGTGCACAGGCCCCTGCATGTGGCTGCAAGTCTTCAGGCAGAAGCTCTGTAGGTATTTTCAGTTTTTCTAAGTGACTAAAATTTAGAAAACTCTTTGTCATCAAATGACAACAGGAACACCTGAATGGTAGGAAGGAGAAAGGAAATGTGGTTTTTCTTTCACAGAAGTACAAATTCCAAGAAATAGAAGAAAAACAACAAAAATTAGACAGCAAATTAAGAACTCCAACTAAAATAAGCCTGTTCTAGAGAGTTAAGATTCTCCCTTTACATCCAAAATGCAATTTTGAACAAAAAAAACCCCTACACATCTTCACCAGTAACAGGGAGAATATTCCTGGCCATGTCTGCCCATCAGCTTTCCAGTAATATGCATTATTTTGGCTTCCCTTGTGTACAAGCTGCAGCCTGCAGATTACAGGGACAGCTGTCTGCAAACAGTTGATACTGGGACTAAAGCTGGTGAAATCTGGAAGTGTGCCTGTTCTGCAGCTTCAGCACTGTACTTCTGCAGATATGCCCTGATGGAAAACACAGGGAGGACTCCAAATCCATGGCTTCCTTTAAAAAACACAAGAACAAAGACCTCCAAAGCACCTGCACCTTGAGTGCAGCATAAGCGATGATGCTTCACTTGCCACTGAAATTGTGGTTACACGATGCTCAAGGACACACTGGTGATGGGACCAGTACAGAATCTGCACTGAAAATTGTTTTGGAAACATCTCGGGAATGAAATGCTCTGATAAAGAATAGGTTGTTCCAACATCCCTGACATTGAGCAAGGGAAACAAAACTGGCTGTGAGAAAATGCAAATATTAGTGTAGATAGAAATAACTCCTTGGAGAGGACACATCTGGAAATAGAGCAGCTTCATGGTGTACTCCCCTCATGTGGTCATGCAGGTCCTCTCTGCAGGCAGCAAAGCCTGAGGGGTCCTTCAGAAGTGTCCATTCCTCCCTAAGAAAAATGATAAATATGAGATAAATCATCTTCTATGGTGCCCAATATCTCCACTGGCCATAGCAAACCTCTGGCTGAGACTGGAAAGTTGAAAGTATTAGCAGCCTTAGGACACCGAGGAGCCTTCTGTGTCCAGGCTGGATGGTCCAGCTGGCCCTTCTCTCTCTGTGCTGCTCCAAGTCGATGGAAATCTCAGAATCATTGAGAGGTTTAGGTTGGAAAAGCCCTCAGACCATCAAGTCAAACCATTCCCCAACTCTGCCCAGGCCATCACTGCTCCATGTCCCCAAGTGCCACATCCACATGGCTTTTAAACCCCTCCAGAAATGGGGACTCCTACACTGCCCTGGGCAATCTGTGCCAGGGCTGGACAACCTTTTCCATGGAAAAAATTTCCCCAATATCCAACCTGAACCTCTCCTGGCACACCTTGAGGCTGTTTCCCCTTGTCCTGTCACTTGTTACCTGGCAGAAGACACTGACCCCCACCCGGCTGCCCACTCCTGTCTGGGAGCTGTGGAGAGCAAAAGATCTTCATTCTCCTTGCTGTGATGGCGCTTGAGAGAGCTGGGTGAAGGCAGATCCTTCTCCTTTAATAGGCTCTGCCCACGAAGTGTTAGCTGCAGCTGCTGCCTGGATAACTTCGGCAGGCTCAGATTTCAAGCCCTTTTGTCTGCCCCAAATCGCATTGTTCTCTTATCCACACACTCCTGCTCACAAGAGACATCCTCATCAGGTTTGGCAGCGCATCTGGTGGGCACCGTGACTTTGCTGGTGTTTTTGGTGTAGTTTTAGGGCCAGGGTGCAGTGCTGGGAGCGTGTGTCCCATAGGAGCGGGGTGGGCTGTTGTCCCTGTGCTCCACGGATGATCCCGTGAGTAAGGGATGGTGCCAGACCCACAAATACATCCCTGAATTACCATGTGGTGCTGTGAAGACAGGGACGGTGAGCTTAATTACACTGCAGAATACAGGTGATTTTGTAACCTTCCTGTCACAACTAGGAATGAATCTGGTTAAAGCCTATTCATTCAGCTTTTGCAAGCATGGGAAGAACAGGTCCCCGAGTACCCTCCAGCAATTTATTTTGAGTAGTCTCCAGCTGCTCTCTCAAGAAGTTTCTGTTGTGTTTAATGCTTTATTGCATTGAGAAGCATCTCCTCTTTCTTGGAAAATGGCTTTTTTGCAGGGGACAGATAGGGACATAGGACAAGGAGCAACAGTTTTAAACTTAGATGGGGAATTTAGTGTAGATGCTGGGAGGAAATCCTTCCCTGTGAGGGTGGGGAGGCCCTGGCACAGGTTCTCCAGAGCAGCTGTGGCTACCTCTGGGTTCCTGGTGATGTCCAAGGCCGGGTTGGATGGGGCTTGGAGCAACCTGGGATAGTGGAAGGTGTCCCTGCCCATGGCAGGGATGGAATGAGATGATTTTTAAGGTCCTTCCAAACCAAACCATTCTGGGATTCCTCTGAATCGCTCTCAAAGCTCCCCTTTATAAGAAAGGGCCTTGGCTTGCTGATAATCTTTGGATCATCCTTTTCTCTTCTCAACACCATTACTATGTTAATGACACATCATCCTGTAGCCATGGCAGCTAAAGGCAGGTCCCTTCTGGTCATGGTTGTATGCTTGTGGTGGGAGCAGAGGACAATTCTTTCTGACTCAGCTCTGGTCAGGGACCTGTTGTAACATTTCCATGTTGGAACAATTTTTGTGGAAGTACGACAGTGACCTGTAACCTGCCCTACATGGCCAGTGAGTAATTTTGTTGAATAGCCAAGAAGTTTCTCTTGCCGTTTCAACTGGAATATGGGATTTTCCTGCTCCAGCTCTCTGTTAAACAGGTGCTTTGTATCATCTGGAAATAGCTGTGTTTCAACACAAGGATCAAGTGGATTTCACAGAGAGCTGGGATTTGCTTTCAAGCCCGGCTCATGTGACGTGAAAAGCCGCTTTACATGTAATAACCACTAATATTATTAAAGTGTGCTTCAGGGTGGGCACTCTGACAAAAAATACCACTTTATCACCAATGCAAAAGAGAAGGGTGGGTATTTTTTCCAGTTTTGGGGGGGGACTTTTTGTCTTTTATTGTTGTTCCAAACCATGGTGCACTTGATCTAACCCACATTGATAAAAAGTAGATTATCTCACGGACAGTAAGCTCATCACCACCCTTTGCTGATAACAGAAAACAAACACCCCTTGCATCTCAGTGCGTTGGAGGAGCAGGCTGCGCTCTCTCCCTCGCCTGGATCAAGTCAAAGCAGGAATCTTGGCTGTGTCTGGGAAAGAGGGATGCCAAGAGATTTTTTTGTTTCATTTTTTAATTG
The DNA here is from genome assembly GCA_013400855.1 of Buphagus erythrorhynchus. Taxonomy (NCBI): domain Eukaryota; kingdom Metazoa; phylum Chordata; class Aves; order Passeriformes; family Sturnidae; genus Buphagus; species Buphagus erythrorhynchus. The sequence continues at coordinate 12,824 of VZTT01057802.1, read as the reverse complement.
ACTTATAACTCCACCTGCAAAATATTCCCAAACTGGCATCTATCTTTTTGTTTCAGCACTGTCCTGATACACGGTAAAATAGGATCATGATTCCAAGAAAAGTAAGAGATATGGTGTGCTTACCTTCTCTCTTTCTGTCTCTCTCCCCAGTTTTGGGTTGTTTTTTTTTTTTTTTTTTGTTTTTTTTTGTTTTTTTTTGTTTTTTTTGTTTTTTTGGTTGTTGTTGTTGTTTTGGGGTTTTTTTTGTTTTTTTTTGGTTTTTTGGTTTTTTTTTGGTGAAAAAGAGAAAGAAAAGTGAAATCCTATTTGGGATAAAGATAATTTCTTGCAGAATGAGTACTGTTGGTGGTGCCAGGAAAAAGGACCTGAAATGACAGGACACTTAATTCCTCCATCCAGCCCTCATTATTTCTGTTCCTTTGCCTTGTCCTGGCTGTGTCAGTGCCCCCTGGATCCTCGAGGAGCATGCTGGGTGAATGCACAGTGAGGGAAGGGTGTCACTGCCAGCATTACGTGGGCTTGTGGCACATCTCCCAACATCACGCAACAGCTCCAACAAATCCTTCATCTCCTGTGCATCACACCACCGTGTTCAAAGGGTTTCATTAACTCTGAAGGTAGTAAATTTTTTGATAAATGAATCTGAAGGCTGTTTTTGGGCGCTACTGTCTGGTGTTTCAGCTTCGCAAACACACCTTCCTGTGTTTTGTAATCATGGTCTTTGAAAGATCCCCAGGGAATACAGAAACTGGGGTGCAAACACAAAACAAAGGGCGTTCTCTCTTCCTCTCTCAGCTTCTGAGATTTTCCTTTCTCCTAGCTATATTATGTTTTAAATGCTGATGTCAGTTGTACCGCATTTTGCGCAACAATCCAAAAACTGCAATAAAAAGTTTGTGAAGGCATTCATACATTTTCAAATTCAAGTAGTTTCCTTGCCTAAATGCTGATGAGTGGAACATTTAACCAAATGAGCTCAAGTGTTTATAAGTAAACCTCTACCTACCACCATGCTTTCAAGTATTTTGACCACTCCAGATTTTTCCTGCTCAAGGAATAGAATTTTTTTTTTTTTAATCTAAGGATATTTTATGCTGTTGCTGCAATGTCTGTAGAGATAAATTTGTGAAGAGGTTGTGAGACCACTGTAATGGAGGCATTGTTCTGTGGGTGCTTGGTAGGGTGATTCAGGGAAAAATAAGGGACTAAAGGCCCTGAGGGGCTTGGGGAAGACCAGGGAACCTCCAGATGCAGGGAGGGTTGGACCCAGGAGAGACCTTGGCATGGAAGAGCACTGGAGCTGTCAGAGCATCCTCCCAAGTGGAAGTTTGGCCCTTCTGCACATCAAGCAGATGCTGCAGGATCTCAGGTGCCTGCAGCCTCCATCAAACAACCCCGCTGCCGGATTGCTCCACCAATGCCCCCTGGAAAATCCTACACATTCCCTTTCTTTTTTTTTGTACTGTGGATGCATTGCCAGGCTGTGCACACCCACGTTTGGCAGGGCTCCACCTCCCACCACGCTCTGGCGATGAGCAACAGCAGATTTCCCATCTCTTCTGAGTGACACCGATACTCACAGCTGAAAGGGTTGGGTAAGGAGGTGCTCCTGGCTGCTCTCGGTTCCCCAGGAGCTTCCAGTGCTCACATGAAACAAGTTTTCCCTAAAGCGCCAGACTGCGATGAAACATCCTGTGAGCTTGGCCTCTTATTTTAGCTAGAACACCTGGATCCTTGGAGGATCAGGGAGCTTAGGAGATTGCTGAGGTCCCTGCCATTCCTGCATCTCAGTTTCATCTTTGCAGCTACCAAAGCAGGTCAAAAAGGGAAGTTTTGGCTCTGAGGTGTCATTACTTCAATGCATTGAATGTCTCCTGCCTAGCAGGAAATATTCAATCCACTTTCTTAGACCTTTTCTATGAGAGTAGGAAAGGCTGAGAGAATTGGGATTGTTCAGCCTGGAGAAGGGAAGGCTTCAGGGAAACCTAATTGTGTCTGTTCAGTGCCTGAAGCAGCAAACAGGAAACATGGAAAGGGACTTTCCACAAGAGCATGCTGTGACAACCATGGGAATGGCTTCCACTGCCAGAGGGCAGGCATGGATGGGATATTGGGAAGGAATTCCTGTCTGTGAGGGTGGGCAGGCCCTGGCACAGGGTGCCCAGAGCAGCTGTGGCTGTCCCTGGATCCCTGGAAGCATCTCAGGCCATGTTGGACAGGGCTTGGAGCAACCTGGGATAGTGAAAAGTGTCCCTGCCATGGCAGGGGTGGGAATGGGATGAGCTTCAAGGTTCCTTCCATCTCCAGGTCACTCTTTGTAATTCTGTGATTCTATAATTCTGTGATTCTGTGATTCTGTGATTCTGTGACCAGGTGCCAGACATACCAGGAAAGACATTCTCAAGCCAGCAGCTTTTCTGTCCACGGACAGGGAGCTTTCCTGTACATTCTGCACCTTCCCTGGCTGACAGCTGAGACACACCTCCCTCAATCCTTATGGATAGCTTTGCCAGGGAGGCTGTGGAAGAGACCTCTTGGAGGGAACCTGAGGAGCCATCTCTCCTCTGGGAGCTGTTACACCTCCAGGCAATCTAGAAATCACAATTCATTATTTCCTCAGAGAATCCCCAGCATCTGAACGATAGCTCCAGGTCCCCTTTCTCTCCTTTCTTTTTTTTTTCTTTTTTTTTTTTAACCTTACAATTAAGATGACCAGGAACTTTGTTTATTTACTGAATAAAAGCAGAATTTCTTACAAACACAAGAAATTAGGATCTAGAAGAGCATCACAGAAACTGCAAAAATTATGAAGGATACCCCATGGCCTGGCAACATGAAAGTTATATACAGGAATTGTTGGATTTAAGAAATTAGGAATTTGGGAAACACATATATTCAGAAACACTGTCCTTTAGAACCAGCTTTAATCCAATGAAAAGCCAAATATTTGTGCAGCAAACCTCTTAAATACCATCTTTTTTGGCTTTCACCCTCACCCCATAAAAATACATCTTGAATCTCCATATATTTAATTTTTCCTATCAGGTGTGTGTCCTGTTCACAGGAAAGAAATGACAAAATGCATGAGGAGAGTAACCCAAATCCTGGCTGTGCCTTGCTTGCCCAAAGCAGCGTGAGTCAACAGGTAGCAAATATTTTTGAGAAGGTTCTTGTTGGCACTTTTGACTTCAATTCCCATTTTCATGAGAATCAGCTGAACTGAGCTCATTCTGCCTCTTACCATCACATGACTTTTGCCAAACTTCACCACTGGTATCAACAGCTATGAATATTTTGAAGTGAGGCATCTGCTTGTGTTGGGTTTGAGTTCCCATCATGATCCCTATGCTCCAGCCTGGGAGCTGCTTAAGAAAAAGTGGCAAGGAAACAAGAAAACTGCCTTAAAAGAAAAAAAGGTATTGTAACTATGTCCAGGAGCAGACGTTTATAGTCACCATCTCCATGGCTAATTAGAAGGTGCATCTCTAAATACTCAGGTGTTTGTGCAACATCAAAAAGAGTGTTGCAGGTCCCATTTTGATGACCAGGCTGTCTCTTTTGCATCTTCTTGCAGCCCATCTGCAGGAGTGCAAAAGTTGAGCCACCAGGCTTCAAAAACGGTGTCAAGAAAGTCTTTTTTATCACAGAATGGTTTGGGTTGGAAGGGAGCTTTAAAGGTCATCTGGTCCAACCTTTTTTCATTGGCTGCCTCATGAAGCTGTAAAAACCATGGACATGATGACATTAGCCTCAGTGGGGAAAAGTTGCTCAGGATTAGAGGTTTTCATGGCAGGAATAGAAGTTTTTAAGGCAGGAAAGTCTATGCAAGCTGCAGATGACATCTTGGGCTCAGGAAGTCCCAGTGGTGCAGCTTGCAGCAGGACATTGCTGCAGAAATGCCTTTTTGTTTTGGACTTTTCTGGAGATCTGCTGCATCTGAGCACATCCATTTGCACCAGCAAACACAACCACACAGCTTATGAAGTGCAGCATTTGCAAGCTGGAGGCTGACAAAACAAATACCAGCTGTTTGCTGCCCTCCCAGCCGCCTTCCCCGCTGCTCACAGATGCTGCCTCCCTGTTTATGGGGGTCCAAATCCTACGTAAAAGTGCCAAATCGGAGACTTAAAAAGGTCTTTTCAGCAGGAACACGTCTCCTTTCTCACCCTCTCCCTCATGTGGGCTGGGAAAACCAATGCAAAGCAGGGAAATAGAAACAATAAAATATGTTAATCGCTCTTTTGCCTACCAGAGAACGGAGCTGGGCCCCAAGGGGTAATGACATTTTCAGTTTTATCTCAGTGGCACTGCTCCCTTCAGCACTGAAAAAAAATCAGTGTTAGAAACTGCTTTTTCATTACAGATATCTGAATATTCAATATGTCAACTAAATTGGCTTCGGATCTGTTCCCATAATCACCCCTGAGGAGCCTGGTGATGATAAACTGCCCAGCTGATATCTCACACCAGGTTGTTTTGTCTAAGCCCAAAGTTTCTTTGTCTTGTGAAATTAAAACAACCCTTCCTGCTTCAAGTGACTTTCACTTTTTCAAGGGAATTTAAAGCACAAGGATAATTCTGCAGCACTCCTGTTGTACATAATGACTCAGAGAGCAATCTGCTTAAACCACAAGAAAACCCTCTTTTCCCACAGAATTTTGGAGGACTAGCTTTTCATTCTGTTTTGATGGCGAGTGCAGCATCGCAAGTGGAGAAAGACTGGCATTTGTAGTCTGTGAGGGATTTTAATAGAAGTAAACATTCATTTTAGAGAGAAAGAAGAGAGACTCTGAGGGAAAATAAACTTCCTGAGCTCAAAGAACTCAAAGAAAGACAAAGAAAGGGCCTTTGAAATCTTCAGGGTGTCTGTGTCCCTCATCGTACCCCCAAAAGGTAACCATGTCTCCCTTCTTTTTTCCCCTCTCCCCCAGCCAAATTAACATGACCCCAAACATAATATACAAAGCATAATTCACACCATGTTCCCAAGGGCAGCAGGAATAGGCTGAGCCCAGCTGGGCACCTGCTGTCCAGGGCTAGGCTTAGCAAGGTTTCCATCCACAGGCACATGTGCTAAGGACACCCAAGTAACCAGTGACAGGAGGAAATGTCCTTGGGTTACAGCAGAGGAGGTTTGGTTTGGATGTTAGGGAAAAATTATTCATGGAAAGGGCTGTCAAACCCTGGAATAGGCTGCGTGGGGCAGTGATGGAGTCCCCAGTGGCACCTGGGTGACTGGTGAGCCTGGCAGTGCTTTGGGGAATGGCTGACTGGATGAGTTTAGAGGGCTTTCCCAACCTAGAGGATTCCATGGTGGTAGTGAGGGCACTCCCAATCCCCAGCCACTCTGCTGCAGGATGTGCCTGCAAGCTCCCAGAGCACATCCCAGCCCAGACAGGAAAAAGATATCCCTTTTGGCTCCAACCCTGAAGCATTTCAAGTAGGGTGAGGGACCACCAGGCTCAAATCCACCTTGTCCAGGTTTGAGCTTTGTCTTCTGCCCTCAGACAGTGCCTCCTGTAGGAACAGCTCTCATTTATGTAAATAATTGTGTATAGCTAGAAGAAGAGACTGCAAACCAGTGCTCTTTGATATTTCAGATGAGTGGTCTCTCCACTGGAGTACTAAATGGGAGACAGAACCTGTCTTGCTCTGTTTTCATAAAAAAATGCGTTATCACCCTGACTTAGTTCCACACTCCAAAATGAGGAGAGTTGTTCCAGCCCCATGGACTCCAAAAAGTATTTCACCAAATTCCTTTTACAGCTGAGCTCACCTCCTACAGGGAGCCTTTCATCCTGGATAAATGGGAAGTCAATCTCCATATTATGAATTGTTAATATCCATTATCTCAGTTTTGGAACTGAAAAAAAGAAAAGTACTGAGTTGTTTCTTGTCTGACTATCTTGGCACTTCTAATCTAAAATGTTTCTGGATCTTTTGCCTAGGTTTTATCTTGTATTGAACAAGGAAATTACTGTACTTTTACATTGTGAATACTTAACTTTAGCATTGTTTCTCTGGAAACCCTTTCAGAATTGGAAATTTATTGCGCTGGATGATGAGGAACCAATTCAGAGATTCATATTTGGCACAAATGGTGTCCCAGAGGTGATGAAAATGGCCTATATACTCAGGGAAATGCCTGTGCACAGGGAACGGACAGAGATGTTCGTAGCACATCTGTTGTGTTCCACTTGGTCAAACGACCACCTGGAAATGTGACCCTGTGGCTTTGTGTGGGCCACCGTGTCCTCCTGCAGGACACCTGCCCAAGGCACGTGGCTGATTCAGAGCCTAAAGTTTGGAGAAGCATTTTTAGGGAAATACTTGAGCTCAAAGTGATTAAAAACAATAAATAGTTGCTGTGTTTCTGTTGGCACCAAACTCTCACCGTGCTGGGGATGAGGGGGATTAGCAGTACAGCAGCAATTCTCCGTTCCCTCTGATCTTTGATCCCAGCCCTAACGCATTTCTGGGGGCTGTGCTTTGGGCAGTGTAAGGGTTTGGCCCCTGTACAAGGGTGGCTGGATGGATTCAGCCTCCCAGAGCAGCCTCCAGACTGTGTTCAGCTCAGGCTCATGTTTGGATTTCATCCACTTTAGAAGTAGGAGCCACCCACAGAGATTTGATCTAATTTTAAACTTTCCAGGAGTGTTGGGAAGATTTGACAGGGATTCTCAGTTGGGGGCTGAAGTAGGTGGATAGAATATACAGATGAGATCCGTGGCAAGATAAATAGGATCCTAGCAGAGAAGGCCCATCATGACATAAACACATATGCTCCATAACAATTAAATATTCACTGGGGCTCTCTATGTCTGTCTGATCATTGATGCAATCATTGAAACACTCCGAGAAACCAAAGGTGGTGAAGCAGAGCAAAGCAGAGATGCCTGGTTATCATGGCTCAGAATTACCTGAAACATTCCCAGACAGCCAAGGAAAAGCTGGGGAGTGCCCACTGGAAAGAGGCTTTTGGTAGAACAGTGGGATGAAGGCTGAGTGGAGAAATACTTGTTGCTTTTGAGTTTCTGCAGGTTTCTCATATAAAGAACCTAGTGTTTCTGTTTATGTATCTACTCCTTGTATATGCTTCAAACCCACAGCTCATCACAAGTTAACATTTTGGCAGGAAAAGAGGAGTATCTTGTTATAACAACTGTTTCTAGGTTGTCAAAAATCCTTTCCTCAGGGTTACGCTGTCTTCAGTATAATTGCCTGTAGAATTCTCAATGCTCAGAGACCTGCTAGGCAAAGTCCACTATGCACCAAGAGAGTCTCTGTCCTAAACAATTTACATCCTGAATACAAGAAAAGGAAAGAAGACAGATTGGGAGTGCCAAAAAAATTGAAGATACACCTCTAGAGACTGCAATAGCAACCAATCCACTTCTGCCAACTGCTAAACTCCACTTGGCAAAAGTTTCTACTCAGCAGCTGTATCTGAAATGTTTCTATGAATCCAAATTATTCTCCCCCCTTCCTCTCATGCAATCTTCATGATTTTATCTTTCTTTTTCCTCAGTTTTGCTGAATTTTGTCTGCTGTTTTGTCCTTAGCATTTTGATTGTTTCCTCTTCTCTCTACAGCTCATATTTCTGCGTTTTTTTCCAAGACTTTAAGGATCCAGGTTCCAACAGCTTACAGAGATGTCCACAAAAAAATGGACATCTCCCAGCACTATTTCCGCAGAGTCTGTTGTGATCTGAGTCTCCAGCACAGATTTTGGATAATAAACTTTTTTGGGTGATGCCCTTAGATATGTGCAGAGCCTGGATCAGCATAACAAGTCCTTTAGCTCACCTATAAGTAATCCTAGGCTGGTTTGGGTTGGAAAGGATTTTAAAGATCATCTTGTTCCACCTCTGCCATGGCAGGGACATCTCCCTCTATTCCAGGTTGCTCCAGGCCCCACCCAACCTGGCCTTGGATACTTCCAGGGATCCTGTGCCAGGGCCTCCCCACCTTCACAGCCAGGAATTCCTTCCCAATATCCCATACACACCTCCTGTCTTTCAATTTAAAGCAATTCCCCCTCATGCTGTCACAACAAGCCCTGCTAAAAATTTTGTAAGGGACAGACCCCTGCTCGTGACATGTGGTGGGCAATGGTGGACACCTCTCCCTCGCTCACTGCTGCCGTAGCATGATGTCTCAGGGCCCTCTCTGGCAGCTCCCTACCCCGCAGAAAGTGAGACAGGCCCTGCAGAGGAGCTGTTCTGTTTGATGGGTTCAGCGGAGAGGCTGCCAGGTGGAGCCCGGCCAAGAGGCAGCAGACCGTGACGGACAGGCCCACACCATTTTGACAGCAGCAGTACCCAGGGGAAGGACCAGGCCACAGAAAAAAAAAAACCCTCACACACACAGGGGAAGGACCAGGCCACAGAAAAAAAAAAACCCTCACACACACAGGGGAAGGACCAGGCCACGGAAAAAAAGCCCTCACACACACGTACACATCCACACTCACTCACAGGCCCAGCACAGCCAGGGGTCAGAGTCCCCTTAGGTGCTTTATTACTCACTGAGGCCTTGTCTGGCTTTCAGGAAGAATGGCGGTGTGCGCACCAACAGCGATTTGCATTTGAAGTGAATCACTGATCCATTCCCAGGGGCTTTGCTTGATGCATGGCTTAGCAGAGGGGCACTTTGGTTTTATTTATGGCCGGGACTTGGCACATGCTGGCGGCTCCACATTCACCAGCAGCTCTGAGGGCATCGGCCTCATCAGCCACTCCTCGTTTCCAAACACCACATACAAAGTTGGTCTGCACAGGGGTGTTAGACCCTTAAGACTTCCCAGCCCCAAAACATCACCGTCCCCTCTATGTCTGCCACTCTGAAAAGCTCTCCTGAGAAGTTCTGCCATTCTGAGCAGAAGAGATCCCAGAATAGTTTGGGTTGGGAGGGACCTTGAAGTTTATCCTGTTCCACTCCCTGCCAAGGGCAGAGACACCTTCTGCTGTCCCAGGTTGCTCCGAGTCCTGTCCAAACTGTCCTTAAACACTCCCAGAATTGGGAAATACCACTAGTCTCAGTCAGTAGTAGCTGATGAGAGAGAAAGTGATAAAACACATCACACAGTCCCAGGAGATGCAGCTCAGAGCTCACCAGTAACAAGAGGTTGGCTGGGGACAGGGGTGGAAGCTGAATGTGGTCAATGCATGAAAAACCTCAACAGTAACAGGGAACATAACAAGGGAGGGAGTGAGAGAGCTTAAAAAGATAGTTTGTGGGCTTCCTAAATATGTTTCTACTGAGTCAGATCCATGCTCTCGTCAGTCTCCCATGTGATGGAAACAAATCAAGAACAGTCAAAGAGCTGAGAAGATGAGTTCAGCAAGGTGAACACTCAATACCTGGAAATACAAAGCTGTTGGTTTAGATGACTGAAATGCCTGAAATAAGAGAGAGATACCAGGGGAAAAATAATCATTGATTCATCAGATGCCCTGGCACATAGAAAAGTGGCCCCTGATACCAAATACAGCTGCAAAGTTACTTAGATACCAAAGTAAGGCTCTGAATCATGGAGGGAATAAAACAATACCAAGGGAAGCATAAAAACTCTCAACAAGGATGAAAACTGAAGTGGCCTTCTCTTAGCAGCCTAAACAGGACCTACATTTTTAAAAATCCATTCCAACTTGCAGTACTTGGGCAGCTGAAAATCCAGAAATCCAGGACAGGCTGTCACAGGAGGAAGGTCTTCTCCTCCCAAATCTAAAACCATGTGCAAATAGAGAGGCAGAAACCTGATACACTCAGTCTTGGAGCCTGGCCAGCAGCATAGGCTCCAGGACTGAGCACATCTTCCTGATGCAGAGAGACCAGTCTCCTGAGCTTAAAAAATTATAAAGTGCTCTGTTTGCTTGCGGAATTTCTACCTGGAACACTAATTTGGAATATTATCAGTTACACATGTTTGAGGGAGTCTGGTTGTTTAATAGCCATCTGTTCTTTCTGGCATACAGACAGAGGTTTCCCACATCTAGCTGCCTCTTCCAGGACAGCACTGCTTGGGACAAGATCTCAGGACCTGTAACCCTGCACTAGCTCAAACCCTGGCAAGAGCAATCCACTTCTTATATGGTGGAGCACCCGATTCTGCATCTGGTGCAGCCCTAAAAACAGCTGCTTAGATTCATCAAACTGCTTAAATGCACAATGAGCTTTTTCTAAGTCTGACCTTCATTGTGTATCCTCAGCATCTGCAAAACGCTGCCTGAACACACCCCAGAGTAACTGTGTCATAAAGGCTGGATCAGCATCCAGGAGCATGAGTGCTCCAAATGTCATGAACCTGCAAAACTGGGCAGGAGAACAGCCTCACTCCCTGTATCGCTCTCCAATTTTCCTTGGAACTGGCCCATAATGCAAAATAGTTTCTGTACAGTTTTAGGTGTTTTGTAAATGCTGAGTGCAATATCCACATCTCCATCTATTAATGTAATTATTGTCCAGTGTGTGTGTCTGTGTACTACCATTAGGACAAGGGGCAATGGCCTCCCACTGCTAGACGACAGGGTTGGATGGGAAATTGGGAAGGAATTATTATCTGTGAAGGTGGTGGGGCCCCATTCCTGGAAGTGTCCAAGGCAAGGCTGAAGGGGGCTTGGAGCAATCTGGGATATGGAAGGTGCTCCTGCCCATGGCAGGGGGTGGAATGAGGTGGGCTTTAAAGGTTCCTTCCAACCCAAACTATTCTACAATTTCATTCAAGTTCTCTGCCCAATCACAGTCCTTATAATGAGAAAAAAATGTTTGAAGTTTTAGTGAATCACACAGGGGATGTTTTCTAAGTGAAATGTCTTGATTCATATAGGCAGAGGAAAAAAATGAGTTAGGGAAGCTGGCAGTGTTGGGTTCTGTGTTAATTTGTTTGGTCTTTTGAGGTTTTTTTACAGTTAAGAATACCTAGGTGTACCTAACTTCTGTAGGATCAGCTGAGGGAGCTGGGGTTGTTTAGTCTCAAGAAAAAGAGGCTCAGAGGGGACCTCATTGCTCTCCACAACTCCCTGACAGGAAGGTGCAGCGAGGTGGGGACTGGTCTCTTCCACTGTGGCTGAAGTGAGAGGACCAGAGGAAATGGCCTTAAACAGAGACAGGGGAAATTCAGATTAGATATTAGAAAATATTTTTTCAGTGTTAGAGTGGTAAGGCATTGGATCAGTTTGCACATGGGGCTGGTGGAGTCACCATCCCTGAAAGATGCTCAAGAGGAGCTAGAATCTGGGAGATGTGGCTTAGGGGTTACAGCAGCAGTGTTGGGTGGACAGCTGGGCTTAATGACCTTAAAGTGTCTTCCAGCTCTGATGATTCTATGATTGTATGATTCTATGATTCTGTTTTGTCTAAAAAAACCACATAGATCTGGGGAAAGAAATGTGGCAAAGGCATTTTTTCTGGTACCCACCAGTGAATACAGCAGGAGATTTCTGAAAGGAACAGAGCTCCTCCAGGTGAGTGCAGGTGTTGGCAGATGTTCAGCCTCTGCAGACTCCAAGGGATCCTCCCCGAAGGCCTGGCTGTCAGCAGGGCCATGTGAAGAAGCAGGTGCCTCACACAGGGTTCATCACCCCAGCTCCACAAAAAGCACTGAGGGAAATGAGCCTTCACTGACCCCGAGCTTGGAGCTGGAGGGAGCTTTTCCTAATCACTTCTGAGAACTTTGGTGGTTCAGGAATACTGTGTGGTGTATAAATGTTATATGGAGTTTTGGTTCAGGGACAGACCTCAAGCTCTTGAGACTGCCTGGAGGGAAGCTGTGCTTCCTGGGGGTGATAATTTATCCAGAGCACCTCTGCAGAGGTATTTAGTGGGTACTGCAGAGATCTGGGAGCCACTGATAGGTATTGTGACCTGGCTAATTCACCTTGCTTGTTCTGGACCTTTGTTTCCCTACTCACACTCCTTACTGCTGGTTTATGCAGGGTGATCCCTCTCAGATCCCTGGCTCTTTATTTAGTGACCACCTGTACAGCACCTGAAAATATGTGATTTTGATCTATTTTAAGGCCTCCAAGATCTACTCTCTTTCCCATATCAGTTAAATCCTCTGGAATAAATTCTGCTCTATTATGCAAGGCAATCTACAACCATCTCTTTATCTTCCCTTCACGTTGAGCAGCAGGAGTAAAGAAAAACACAGAGAAAACAAAGAAGCCCTGCCAGAGCCAAATGGGCTTCATATGGAGTTAATTCTTGTTTTGTTGTTGCACACACTGCAGTGATTTCTGCTCTCCTTTAATTTATCTCCTTCCCAGCCAAGCATGGGCTTGTACAGATGCAGCTGAAAGTAGAACAAGGCCCATGGTCCATAAACACTTCACCCAAGATTAAAAGTACTCCATAAATGCAGAGTATGTTGTTGTCAGCTGTTTCCAGATGAGGGAAAAATGGCTTATCCTTCAACTTGGTCAAGAAAAATATCGTATTGCATAGCCAGACTCAAAATCTGGTTTGAAACAAGTGGAGATTGGTTTGAGATACAAAGAAAAGTATGTTATCTTGTTATCTCTGGTAGCAAATAGGGTTCAGATGCTACAGTGTCTGACACAATACAAGATTTCTTCTCCATTTTTTTTTTTACCATGTAACATAGAGCATTTTATTAGCTAATTCCTTGTTTGGTCTTTGCCTGTTGTAAAAACTGAAAACAAAGAGTTTTCCTCCCACTCCTGGTCTGCTGCCAAGGCAGAGCTGTTAATTGAGTAAGTGAAGAGTGGTCTTACCTGCAGGTGACAAATACCCAGCAGAGGGTAAAAAGTCAAGGGAAAAGTGTTGTTTTCTTGCAGTGCTGAAGCAGGCTTGGTCAAGGA
>VZTT01057784.1:6775-19208 GCA_013400855.1 Buphagus erythrorhynchus | reverse complement strand
ACTTTTCAAGAAGCACTTTTATTTCTCTGGTTTGGGTTTGATGTGTTGTGTGAACCTATAAGTACTCTATGGCTTTCTGTTTTGGTAAGATGGTATGTGATTGGATCTTACCAAGTAAAAAAGTTGAGAGTCGGATGAATATCTGCTACTGTCTTCTCAAAAATTTATATTATTATATTATTATTATTATGAGAAATCAAAACAGCACAAAAATTAAGCATACAGTTGGAAGTGTTTTTGTAGAAGTATGAAAAACATTATTTCTTGCTATTAGTTTTAAGGCAAATAAATTAGTCTTATTCTAGGTGCTGGAGAACTCAGTCACACAAATTTCATTTTGTTTCTGATTGAACACTGCATTTGAATCTAGTTCCACTCAGATGTGGAACTAGCACACACATTTAGCTTGAAGGATGGACTCTTTGCTGTGTCATAAATATGTTAGGAATTTAGGATTTGTTATTTCCAGAGTGCTGTGTGTACAGTTATCTGCAGAGTGGTTGGTGGTTTTCTTTTGAGGATTTTTTGGTTCCTGGTTTGCAGCTTAATTCTTACACAGGATGTAGAAAATCAAAATATTCAGTTCCATTACAAGAAGTGCCATTCAGGTGAAATGTGTTGTGATGTTAATGAATGGAAAAAAGCTCAATACTCCAAATGGGAAAGGGTAGTAGAGAATTCATGGATTTGGAAAGGCACGTAAGACAAAAAAGTAAGATCAAGGAAGGAGAAAAATAGACTGGAAAACAGGGATAGAAAACCTAACAGATGGAGATTATATTGAGAGATTTTTTTTTTTATGCTTAGAGATAATTGAGATGCAGGAAGGGAAGTAACATCAAAAAAACCAGAGGAAGAGTTGTTACAAGAAAGCATCACATAAGCCTGAAACTAAATCCTGAATTTTTTATGTCAATATGTGAGACTTTTAAAATCATTGTGTAAAAGAGTAATTCTGTGCAGTATCAGCTTTCTTTGGTTGCTGTTTTGGGGTGGTTTTTTCTGTGTTTTGAAAAACCTGAGCCTGTTTATTACTGAGTGATATTTCTACTTTTTTTCCCCTGCAAATCCTGCAAACTGTAATTATAAAACCCACATGTAATTGGAGGGAGAGAAATAGCTTTATTTTAAAATTTTACTATCTGCCATATTCCTACTGCCATTCTTTGCTTTTAGGACTGAAAATCAAACTGACCTTTGCCAGCTACTCAAATGCAGCTGAGAACACATGTTAAGAGGGCAAAGGCTTGCACACGTAAATGTGATTTTGTACCCTCAGTTCATGCCAAAAAGAAAGTACAATTATTCTCTACTCAAAAGTCTCAGTGGGAACCCTGGCCATTGTCAGATGGGTGCTTTGTGCACATCTGCTGCATTGCCCAATGCTTGACTTGACTGCTCACCCTTTCATTGAGGATAAACAAGGAAATAGAAACTCCTGCTTGTGTAACTAAAAGGATATGAAAGGGTATGTCCTCATTGGAAGCATTTGGAGCACAGTGGCCTGGCTTGGGAAAAGTGCAGAGGGACAAAATATATCCGCGTTTTACCAGGTCACGCCGCCACATCCAGTGTTCCATGGACAAATACTTATTCTTCAGACTTTTAAAAACATGCATAGTCAAGCTCTGAGGTATACAAGTAGGTCTCTAAACAAACGTGTAAAGTGTGATTAGTGTTGTGTGCACATGGAATGATGTACAGTCCTTTCTGCCCCTTACTGGCTCCTTTTTAAGTTGATGCTGTCAAATCCCAGAAAAAGAGTTTTCCAAGTTTCAGTTTCTTCAGGCAAAATGGGGTTTAGCCAACATCTGTAAAAGCATCTTAGAATTTGTTGTTACTATGAGAACTTTTCCTTTCCTTCCAGAAAGTGGCATTCCAGTAGATGCAAGTGATGTCACTTAGATGTCTATCTGTTGTGTGGCTCTATTCCTGGAGTAATATTTCCACTGAGAATTGTTTGCTATGAAATGGTTTTGACCCAAGAGCAGCTATAAGCATGAAATTGGTGCAATTGTTTCTGCCTTCAGGAGTGCTCACAGAAAAAGGACAAAACCAAAACTAGCAAGTGAAAAAAATCCATGACTAGGTACAGTAGCAGGAAGTTCAGGTAAGGTTGACAGCTGTTGTTTTGACAGGCTTGTGCAATCATTCCAAAGTGGTTCAAAGCTATAGGAGCCTGCAGCAGGCTTGCAAGCTGAAACAGCCTCTTAACCTTCAAACTTAGGCAGAAACTTTCTCTTCTGATGGAATATCTTGGATAGGCTTGTCACACCTCCAAAAAAAGCTCCTGTAACAGAGGGAATTTTATATGCTGTGTGAAATGAGCCATCATTTTCAGAAAAACTCAGTTTCTTAACTAGACCAAAGGGAGGGCAGTGCCCAAGCAGGAAGCCAGGGCACCTCAAACAAAGCTCCACTGGGATTTTGCAAGATGAAAGGTAAGCAGATACCCTGCCAAGTACTTTTGTCAGGGTAGAGCTGGCCTGTATACACACACACTGTCAGCAGGCTCCCTTTGTGTTTCACAGTGCTGCTACACCTTTTCACTTACACCTCCCTACTTTCCCTCTGGATAGCTCCCACCACTCTCTGATATGGTCATTCCTTACCTGGACTGTCCATTTTCCCATTGTTTCAAGAGACCCTCCCTCTTTCTCGGCAGCCAGTGTCCTGTAATCTCCTCCCAAAGAGGAGAAACTGAGAAGCATTTGTTTGGTCACACTAAAATGCGTGGGCTTGGACCCTTTCATGTGGGTATACTGATGGCAATGTGGGACTTGGCATCATGCAGAAAGCATGGATGCTTTGTGAATAAAGCATGTGTGCTGCTTGCCCTTAAGAATAAACTTTGCTCCATATTTTTCATCACTGCTACTTTAGTTTCTTCAAAATGAAGGAAGCCACCTTACTCCCACTGGTGCCAGCATCTTTCAGCTTCCCTCTGGGGTCAGACTCATTTCAGTGTACTCTCTGCTTCAGCCCCTGTTCCCCCTTTCCCCTGCTGCTACTGAAGGAGAGGAGTGTATGATTGTCCAGTGTCACACTAATGCCTTCCAATTTAGGCCAGCAGCAAGCCCAAATACTTTTATAAAGTCAGCCCTTTAAAATCTATATTAAATAATATCCCTGCAGAAAATAGCAAGGCATATAAAGCAACCTGTCCTTCAGCCTTCCAGGCACTGGCAAAATACTTTCAAAACTGATGTCTCATTTTATCCCATAAATAAGTTCAGCAAGCTTCCTCTAAGCAGCAGCCAATCATCTTCATGGAAATCTCTTCACATTTAGAGGCAAAACTCCAACCAGGATTTACACTTCAGAGAATTTAATAGTCATCTCAGTGGGTTTGTAGAAGCAGACTCTACTAGAACAGATTCCATTGTCAACACCTAGTGCCATTTTTGGTGACTTAACTTTTCATGTTTGATCTACAAATGCCTGTCCAGAATGGCATGGGTCTGATGTTGTATCTGCATAACCCTATGCAGGTGTCTTGGATATTACAGAAGTGCCTAAAATAGCACTGCATGCCTCTTTGCTTGCCTCTAAATCCCATGCTGCTTAAGCCTCGGCTCTGAGACATATGAAAAGGCACTATGTTACTTCACGTCTCATTATTGGGTGAAGCATTAAGTGAAATTTTGACAGTTTGCAAGCTTTATAAATGTCAGAGGCAGAGCTAAATGCTGTGTCTGGTATTTCAACATAAAAGTATCACCTTAAGTCATCCCTTTGGTCAGAATGTTCCTTCTGTAAGATTTTAATCCTGTTACCCTCTTTGCTTCAGTAACAGGTGCTGTGTGAATCATGAGGTATTCTCAAATGTTTGGACTACCTTCACATGCATGTATAAATGCACTTAAGGTTTATAAAATATCTGTAATGATGATTTGGTAGTATAAAAAATGGTCCTTCTTGTGAAAGGTTGAAGTCTGTACTTCTTAGTGCATCACTCCAAACCTTTAGGTTCTATTGCATGGCTGAAACTTGGAAACCACCTTCTGCTGTAAGTTTAGACAACGAGACAACAGTAAATAATTGCCATTTGACCTGAATCGGACAACTTGATCTATCTTAGTCCTGAAACTACTGGCATTCCTTCTTTCAAGTTTCTTCTGCGATAAATGGGCTGTCTTGGCAATTCCAGAACTGGAAACTCATTCTGTGATCTTAGAGACATGTGTCCCTAATAGCCAGTTTCTCACAATTTAGAGAAGCCTGAGGAGAATGAGAGAAAAGTATTTGATTGCTTCAAATCATATTCAAGCATGTTTGAGTGCAAGGTGCATCTTGGTGGATTTGCTGCTCCAAGCTTCTCCAGCAGGAATGTGTGTTAGTTTCTGTCAACTTTCAGAGCAAAATACTTCTTGGCTGCTGAGGAGGAATGAAAACAAACATAAAGAGCTCATTGCCATCATGGGAGCTGGGTGATATGATGTCTTTTGAATGAGGTTTTTACTTAAAATCTTGCTGGATTTAGTGACTGGCTGAGGCAAATATTTCCATACAAACATACCGGTAATAAACCAAGTATCTTTGGTCCACACTCTGAGGGAGCAGGACTGCTGATTTTTAATGCTCATTTTTATGTGGGTAACAGGTAGCAGTTAGCAAAAAAGATGTTTCTGAGGATTGAGAATGACGTCTCAAAAAAGAAAAAACCACTTTACTAAGTCCTTGGCACAGCAATGTAGTGTATGCATAGGGATATGAAGGAGCCAGTGAGAAATTTCAGAGCTTCAAGTGCCCTTATTTACTGTCTTAATTACACGAGGCATATGGTGGGTTTGTTTTGTTATAAACATTGGTCTGACTTAGCTACAGGAGGCTACTGACACTTCTTTCTGGAGACTGGATTCATTTTCAGTTTTGTTTGACAGCTTGGACTAATCAACCCAAATGACATCATGGACATCAAATTGTCCTGGCATACCTCCTAAAAATGATCCTGTTGGAAAGTTACAGCTAAATTTTCATCAGTGGAAAATGTACTTTCAGCAAAAGCAAAACTTTAGGTGACATCATGATAAGATTAAGAGTTTTTCTTAAGAAAACTTTAAAAATTCTGTATGGTCTCCTATCCTACCTGAGAGCTTTTTGGATTGGATAGTTTGTTACTTGTTTTGTCTGGTGTTTTGCTGACCCACAGCACTTCCCTACTCATCCTTTTGAAGGAGGAGAAAGCCAAGACTTTAGAATGGTAGGAGACCCTTGAATCATTGTATCAGTATTATAGCCCATCCTGTGAAGGATAAAATTTACCTCAGTTTGTTTGGTGGGTTCTCTAAAGGATCCTGGCCAACTTTCAGCTGGACAGCTGCTATGACCTCACACAGTTTTCTGAGGCACAAATGAAAGATTAGCAAAAAACTGATAGACCTGGGGCTGGAGGCTCTCATGTGAATGTGGGACAGAGAAGAATTTCTCTTCAAATTTAGAGAGCTTTGAAAGTTTAAGGCAAATAAATAAGTATTTGTGTCCTGTTGAGCTATTCCTTCTGTTAGCCAAAACGAAATGCAGAATCTGCCTAAACTTGAAATGTGATGGTTTGTTCATAAAGGTTCTTTTTTTTTTTTACAGAATATTCTATTTCCACACCTTATTTTTCCTTACCATAGCATCAAGCAGTCTCTAAGATTTGACTATCAGAGGTTATCCTATTTTTTTATAGGACATTGATTTGTATAGTTTTCATCAGTGTTGTTTCCCTGCCCTATTTGATGCTGATTTAGGTAATTTTTTTTCTAAGCAACTCAATCTCATTTTCAGTTTGTAATTGATCCACTCTTTTATTCTTTGCTTTACATTTTAAGAAGTATACCATGTATAGCAGATCTGAAAATGCTGCTCATTTTTCATATGCACAGTATATTTGGTCAGGGCGATAAACTGAAATAAAGATGAGTCTCATAAGTAACCATTGGAAAGAAAACTCGGAGGATTACAGTCCTAGTCAGCCCACCTCTCTGTGGAGTCTGATGAACCACTGCAAAATAAGGAATTGTGGCTAATTTGAGTAGTAGCATAAGCCCCTTAAGTAAGTTTGTCTTTCAGGTGCACAAAAGTGTTCATTTCTAAGCATATATTACATTTTGCAGGAATTAAATACTGTAAATCCTAGAAATTTTTTTGTTCTCTGGCTTAAACATCATTATACTTGTAGTTTCAAGAATTTTTCAAAATACTTCATTTCCGTGGGAAAGTGTGGGGGGCTACAATTATTTTGCATTTTGTTGCTACAGGCAGAGGGACTGAATATTTGTTGAAGGGATTTTGCTACTGTTACCTCAGGAAAAGATATTTCTGAGAGAAGGCTGAGTGGTTTTTTGTTTAGTTGGCATCCACGTATCCTCAGACACACAAAAAAAAAACGGACATAAGAAAAGAGGGGAGTCACCTGAGGATTACTGATGTAGAGAAACTGTTCAAGAAGAAAACTCAGCAAAATCAAGATATCTGGATTTTACTGTGCTAGCAAGCAACTTGTAATGATCCTAATTGCCTTGGATCAGTTCAAAGTATGTCCTTGGAATGATGTTGTGATGCTAGCACAATATTTAATTATATTCTCCCCTCTACCTGAAATATTGGAGTACTAAAGTCTGCAGTGTTCCTTGTGCAAAAGGCAACTGACAGGAGGGATCTCTCCTGGTGCTGACTTTGGGTGAGCCCTGGTTATACCCAGGAGCTGAGCAGGGCTGTTTGGAAGGCAGCCTTCTGTGCCCTGTCCTGCTGTGACCTGTGTGCTCCATACTGCCCTGGTGACCAGCCAGGGCAGCTGCTATCTTCGTATGAGGTGAGAGGCTTTTAACTCCATGGCGGGCAGAGCTGGGGTCTCTCTGATGCATGGCAGCTGCCCATTGCCTCGACGACAGTACTGAAGCCAGCATTAATGGGAAGTGCCCCTTTACCTGTAGCAAAGCACATCATTTTGTTTGGCTGAGATGGTTAAAAGTAACAGGATTGGATTAGATTTGGAGTAGGTATTCTACCTCTGCAAGATGATGTAGCTGTTATAAATACAGACTTATTCTTTCTCATTAAGTTTGTATTGCATNTTTAAAAAAAAAAAAAAAAAAAAAAAAAAAAACACCAAAAAAACCTGAACAACTCAGTGCAGAATAATGAAAGACAGAGGAACAAAATTATTACTTCTAAAAATAACTGTTTCAAAGTACTTCTCACTAGCCTTCATGTGATCCCAATCAAACCTACAGGAAAAAATAGTAGATGAAAGCAGTATTACATCAACGATTACTTAAAAGGGAGTAAAGCAACTTTGCTTAAATCCAAGTACCACAACCTGTGCAATAGAAATTTTTGTGTGGAAATTACTGAAACTGTAAATTATATGCAATGTGATCAAATTAATATCAAGCTTTGCATTGTATACAAGAGAGTAACTTGTACTTTTAGAAGAACAGAGCACTGTACCATCTGAGAGGTGTATTGAGCTGAATTGGAAATGTGTATCAATAAAAAGGGCTTGGAATTACAGAGTCAGTATTTTAAAATCCCAAGACTCTAAACACTCGTGCTTTAGGGAATACAAGTTTGCAGACAACTGTTTATTCTTCGAGTATTTGAGCTCTTGGGAATTGTTTTGTCAAAACTGCCTGGAAATCAGATTTCTTCCATTGGAGTATCTGGTTCTGGCTCCCCTGCTCCTGCTCCCCTGTAATCCCATTCCTCTTTCTGAAAGTGAAACAGAATTCAAACATTTTTACAAATATAGTAAAATTAAATCTCTTGGTATATGTATAAAATAATAGTGTTAGTTGTTGATACTGTTAATCAAAGCAATTCTAAAAATCTAACCATATAGAAATGGGATTATGGTTCCATATGCTGAGCTTTTTTTTTTTTTTGGTACATTTACTCACAATCTTCCTAAACCTTTTCAGGTAGCCTTATGTAATATTTAATCACTAAATTAAGATTCATTGAATAAGGATGTAGTTTCTGATATTTAAATCTAATCTGTTATTACACAGAAAATTTTCTGAAGTCAAAGTTTGAGTTCTCAAGAAGTGCTTGTTTGATCTTGGAGAAGATATCCCAGTGATTAATGTTAACGATAAGGTGTTGATTGGTGCTCTGGAGAACCTATTCATAGAAACAATAGCCCATTGTACTCTACTTTAACTAACGTATAACAGTATTGAAGTTTTACTCCGTAGAAGCAATAGTCTTATTTATACATCCCTGTCTGCCTCTAAACCAGCATTGCAGTTTCTGGCTTCCTATGAGGTCCCATTAACAATTTTTTAAAGTGCCCATTAACAATTTCGGGGCTTGAAGAGTTCAGTGCTACTAAGGTGCAGCAAAAAGCGAGTGGAATTGTTCAGTCTGATTGTCTCCTGAAGTTTCCAGAAAAGAAGCTGAATGCTAGAGCTACTAGCTGAGTTTTGTAGTTCATCGAAGAGGTGCACTAAGATTTGAGACAACTGTGCTAAACTCTCTTTTTCTTTGAGTAGGATTAAACAAGCCCTCTCAAAGTGTTTCATGCTGTTGCCAAGGGTCAGGAGCACCAGGTGCCCCAGATTTCTTACCAATACCAAAATCATCCAAGACCACCAGATTTAACAGAAAAATAACTACGGCATCTGCTCTTCTCAAAGGTGGATATTTGGTCCCACAGTCGTGACAGAATTTTTGATCTAGTAACTTTATCGTTGTTAGGCTATTTTAAGTTGTTTCAGTGCACTGAAGCACTTGAAGATTATGGAATACTCAGGCACTGAATGTATGAACTGAACAGAGCAAAGATTTATCTTATTCATGCTTCTTTGATTTAATAATGAAGTAGCAACCCTTCCTTTTGCTGGTAATGTGTCAGTAGTTACAATTTAGCATAACAGATTTTCAAGAAGTGGAAGAAGTGGAATCTATGCAAAAAGTTGGGGGAAAAGACAAAATTACCACAGAACCTACACCAGAAACTCTGCTACCTTAGATGTTGGTATTTAGTTATGGAAATAGAGAACTTTTCTAAGTGAACTGATATTGTGCTTATTTTCTTATGCATAATAAATCACTATTAAAAAGATTTTAAGTCAAATACAGAGCTACATTATGCTGTGCTAGCAAACTTAAGTTGATACATGAAACACATGAAAAATGATTGGTGACAGTGTCATTTCATTAGTAATGAATTTTTGCACATTCAGATTCCTTGGCATGATATTAAAATTAGACATGAGTGGGGAAGAATGACTTTAAATAACCCATGCACTTACTCCTCTCTTGATCTTGTCTTTGCAGAGGTACAGCATTGGAAGGAGGAAAGAGGATTCTTTATGCTGCGTAAAAAATGCACATACAAATTAAATGGTCTGAGTGATTTAGACTAGAGTAATAACTTGCATTATGTAACCATAAGGTTTTTCATCTGTTATTAGTCATCTTAAAATGACAATAATGTGGTGCAGCAACCGCAACAGCTATTTAGTTTTTATTTCCTTATGATACACATACCTGGCTATAGAGGGTTTATCTGGGATCACTTTCTGTACTTTTGATGTTGAGCTGCATCCTGATCATTTTTACTTAAAACCTTGCTTCTAAATAGCCCTTCTCTGTTTATTAGTACAGCTCATCTTTTAAAACAGACTCTGCAGAGAGAAGGAAGGGAATGGTCCCTCTGGACTGGAAGAACCCTTCAGTTTGGAGAATAGGCACAGGAGATTCTGATAGCTACCGAGATCTTTGATTTTGGATGTTGCCAAGGCTTGTCAAAGACAGTGAGCCCAAGGAACTTGAAAATGAGGGTCCAGCATAAATACTAACCTGTTTGAAGAATGAAGAAGGGCTTTTAGTTCTCATGCAAGACTGAAACTCAGATCTAGGTTCAGAATGACATGCTGTAGCCAATTGCAGGAGCTGTAGAAGTAGGGACCATATAACTACAGACCTACTGAAGGTGGATAGGGAAACAAAGGATAGGAATTGTCATGACAATGGGAATAGGGAAAGGAAGTCCAGGTAAATTGCATGTATTTTCTTCTTTGAAGCAATTGATTGGGGTTTTGAGGGGAAAAAAATAGTACAAATACAAAACAAGAGTGAAAAAGCAGACAACAAACCTGTGTTAGCTCAAGTGCAGATTGATTTTTGAGCAGCTTTGTATCATGATTTGTGGGTGGAGGGTGAGGGGAAGGACTACCAACAAAGAGCATTATTACAGTGGGATCCAACTTGAAAAAAGAGGATTGTTTTCTATAGGCCAAAAAATGGCAGCTGAACAAAAGAGAAAGGAAAATGTAAATAAGGGTAGACCTTTATATATGTATATATTTGAATTTATTAGCTGCCAACATTCTCAAACAGAAATGGAATTTGATACATTATATTCTTAGTTTTATGCATTTCACTCCTACTAGAATTCCTCTGAAAGATGGTTTGTTTGAGCATTAGCGTGGTTTAATGTTTGCTTGATTTCAAAATGCAGAGCATAGAGTAAAAGAGAAGACAAGATATTTCTTCAGGCTGAGAGAGCAAGCATCCTGAGAGTATCCCTAACCAAAATTCCATTAACCCTTGCTAGAGCCTCAGGAAGGCACCAGCCAGTACCTGTACAAACTTCCTGAAGGAATGGCTTAAAGCCATGGCAGGGGAGGTTTAGGCTGGATATTAGGGAAAAGTTTTTCACCCAGAGGGGTGGCTGGGCACTGGAAGAGGCTCCTAGGGGATGTGGTCACACCACCAAGCCTGACAGAGTTCAAGAAGTGTTTGGACAGTGCTCTCAGGCACAGGGTGTGACTCTTGGAATGTCCTGTGCAGGGTCAGGAGTTGGGCTTTGATGATCCTAATGGATTCCTTGCAACACAAAAAATTCTGTGATTCTGTGAAGCTGTCACATTATTTTAAAGTAAATTTGGTAAATAACATAGATTTTTACATTTAGAGAATAATCAAAATCCTGTTCTACTATCACAATATTGCAGAAAGCAATCAGTCGCTGCTGTTTCTTTCCATGTGCATCTGGATCATCTTAGATCTGTTTAATAAGAACTCTGTTAAATCCATACTTCTACAATCTCAGGCAGGCTTTATAAGGTCATGATATGACAGTTCCCTCTCAGGGCTTTTATTTTTTTTCCTTCCACTGGGAAACCACTTTTGGAGTAGAGGAAATTATGATGTGTTCACTCAGATCTCAATTCCTGCAAAGACAAGTCAATACACAGGAGCTTTCACAACTGGAGATGAATTGTGGAACATTTTTAATGTTTCATTGAGCTCGATCTAATACCACCTTAAGTATTTTTCTGAGTAATTTTATGCATTCTTCATCTAGGAGTGCATTTTATTGTGTGCTTACTTTTTCCACTTCTTCCTCACACTTATCTTTTCCTGTGTTTAAAATGGTGATTAATTAATTGATGGTTTCAGGTGCTGTAATTCTGCACCACAAGATTCTCATCTCAAAGATAATTTTTCTCTAAATGAAGAACTGTACTGCATTCAAACCGATTAATACATGTTTCAGTGTATTGAAACAATATGAAACTGTCTCCTCAAATCCACACAGGTGTACTTTATTCAGGTTTCACTGAAATCAAATTATTCCCTGCATATCTGATCTATCATTGATTGTCACCTGAAAGAGAGATCATATCCGTTGCCCTGTTTAATTTTATTTTAGTTTGTTTGCTTGTATTAGGATGCGTAGATGATATAATGTCCCTGGTCTACTGGCTTTTTGGGTATTGCAAATCTTTTTTTGGCTTTTGACACATGCATCCTGTTGGTCCCATTTTGCTGCATATGACCCATCACAGTCTTTTTCTTGGAGTCCATTCCAAAGTTGTTGGAGTGATGTGCTCATTTCCTGTCTTTTTAAGTTCAAGCCTATTCTTTTTTTATCTTGGGAACTTCATTTAGTAACTCAGGGTCTCTTAAGATCAGCAATGAAAGACTCCACCACATTTTCTTGCTAAAGAGGTGGCGTGAGTGTGACATCATTCATCTGTGCTAGACACTGACTCATAGGCATTTGACCCGAGGGTGGAACCCAGGAACAGGGGTTAACATGAAGTCAGCTGCGGTTGCACAATGCCTTTCACAGTTGTTCTCCCTCTCCTTTTTTTAAACCATCTAAATAATTGCAGAGTGCATGACATAACGAAGTACAGCAGTCAGGGCAAACACTGCTTTTGGGGCTCTTCCAGGGTGCTTTGCAGACCACAATGAAAATGAGCAGGAAAAAAAATTTTGAGAGATTATTTGGTTTTACCTTTGGATGTAGAAATAGCTTTGTCCAGTAGCCAGAAAATGAAAAGCAAATTTGTCTTAAAACTGTAATATCATACAACTTGTTGCATTAATTTTTTGCTGTGAAATACTAGACCTGGTTTAGAATTTTTAGGCCAGTATCATATTTTTGTTGGATACCATTGAGGCATTGTTGACATATTAGTATCTAAGA
>VZTT01057779.1:0-11570 GCA_013400855.1 Buphagus erythrorhynchus | reverse complement strand
GGGCCTGAGCGCTCCGCGGGCCCCCGGGGCTCGGGCGGGCCCGGCGCTCCCGCCGCACCTGTGCCCGCGCCAGCCCCGGCCCTCGGCCCGCCCGACGGGCTGCGGTCTTGCTGCGTGCGGGGAGGGAATATACCTGCTTTTGTAGTGGTTAAAAAAAAAAAAAAAACAGGTAAGTGGAGCTGGCCCCTGAGTTTCTGGACGGACTAAAAGATATATAGAGAAATACGTGTTGGGGAAAGTGTGGGATTACTGGGCCAAAAGAGTTGTTTAGAGACATACCTGGGGAGTGGACTTCATGATCTCCAGAGGTCCCTTCCAGCCCTGACAATTCCGTGATAATTCACAAGCGTCAAAACCCGCTCTTTGTCCGAATTGCTATGAGTGTGTTTGTTAGTGACTGTTTCTGTAGTTACCTTTTTTCCCTTAATGATTATGTCTTTCTGTAGCTTTTTGTGGGGCAAGGCGTAGGCTTACAGTAGAGGTGAGCCCTGGCTAGTTTACCTGAAAGTGGAGTTTGCCTCCTCTTATAGCCCCGAGAGACTTTTACCCTGGTAGTTTCAGGAGTGTGTACCTGCCTGTTCTGCAGAGATCACCGGTGTCAGGTGCTCACAGCTTTGCCCAGCTCTGTAAATTCTCCCATGCGTGCATCCGCATCTATTCTATTTTTAATTTTTATTTGCTGGTTAGGCAAAGTTTTTCTGACAAAGCTTTGATATTCTGAGAGAAATTAGTTTGGTTTTGTTGTTCTGCTTTATATTTGCAATAATTTCCAATTGTAAAACTGCTGGATGTACAGTATGAGGTGGAGCATCGCTATTAGTTAAATAAATGTTGAGTTAAAACCCCTTTTTCATTGCCTGGGCAGATTGTAAGTGCATCCACATGGGAATGTGTTTTCCGTTGGTGGGCACGTGGATCTCTTGGGTTGTTTTTTGAAGTGGGGAGCCGGTTGTGTCCTGTTCCCTCTTTCCTGCTAGTGCAGTGTTACAGCGGCAGTGCAGGTGGAGCAGTCAGGACCTGAGCTCTGTGGATGTTTAAGGATAACACATCATAGTGTTGGAACTTCTGGGGAGTGTGTGGTTGGTCTCTACAGCTTGATTGAGGATGATTTCTTTAAAGTGTTCATTTTTTATGTGACCTAAACCCGGCAAGCCCAGGAATATCTGATAGCTGTTATTTCAAATACCAGTTAAGTTAATACTGTGATGGTGAAGTCTTTTATGTATGCTCTTATAAGGTTGAAAATAATCGCTGTGATGTGCTTACAAACCCAAATCAGTTATTTCCTCAGCCCAAAACTCTAGGTTCACTGTTTCCCTGCTGTGTGTTTTCCTTGATTTAAAATATTCTAGGGAATCAGCCGTGTGATGTGTTCCTGGTGTTTGTACAGAGCAGTGTAGCCCTAATGAATAGGGCTTGTCCCTCAAATGCATATTACAGAGCAGGATTCAAGGCATTCCTAGAACCACTTGTTGCTAATGCATTATTTACCAGCACCTCAATTTAATATCGCAGAGGAGTCATCTTCCTTCTATGAAAATGTGCAGTTCTGAAGGGAAAGAAGAAAGGCCTGTGTGGGACGTGGAGGGAGCCATTCTTGTGGAGTGGCCTGGGCTTTGAAGGCTGCTCAGTGATGTACAGCTCTTTATTTAGATATTCCAGATCAATAATTGTGCCTCAGCTGACAAGGCTGGGCTAGCACAGCCCGACTGTGGTTGCAGTTATATGAACACAATCCTTGTGTTAGTTTAGTTTATTCAGTTTGGGTAACTGCTCTGAGCTTGCCCTGGCCATTCCCCATAGTACTTGAATTCCAGTCAGCCCATTTTCTTGTCATGGAAAATAAAACTTTATACTCCAGACTAGAGTTCCTAGTGATGGTGTGGAAACCCTAAAATAAGCTTCTAGTTCTCTATATATTAAAATTCAGGTTTTCCCCCTTTCTCATGACTTGGAATGCTATTTTTTTTTCTGAGTAAAATCTTAATAACTGGTAAGCCAGAGAAGGTCACTGCAGCTCGTGTTCTGTCAGTGATGGAGACTTGCTTAGAGCAGCTCTATGCTGTTTCAGAGGACTTAAAAACGTGACCCTTAAATGAGTGTTAAGTGAGCATCCCCTGTGCTTTCCTGGTGTGCTGCCATGGCTCCCCTGCCTCTCCCAGGGGAGTTTCAGGGGAACAGCAGGGACTTGGAAAGAGCTCAGGTGGCAAGGAGCCTTCTCTGCTTAAGTTACCCCTCCAGTGTCTCATCTCCTCTAGAACATCTAGTGCAGGCCTGTTTCATGGCATGGAGGGCAGCATCTAATGGAAAATGCAGACATTTCAGGGATTCAAATAATGGAATTGCACGGTTGGACTTGTCTTTTACCTGCTTTCTAATAGTCTTGAGCAAACTGTGTTAGGAAATACGAGAGGTATTTGCACCAAATATGTATAAAATGACATGGGGAAAAAAAATCACACGTTTGAAAATCTGGCCCTTTGCTTGCTGTGCTAAGATTCAGCATTTATTCCAACCTGAGGGTGAGGCTGTTGGCTTTTTAGACTTTTATTACTGAATTATGTTTAAACTATGTAATCCTTGAAAGCCAAACAATTTCGATTGCTGCCATGCATGGTGGGGAAGGATCTGTGACAGGATAAAGTCCTGCTCTGATGTCATGAGCTGTGCTGCCTCTGATGAGATGGGAGTTCCTGCTGCGGGCTGGGCTTTTGTTTGTAAGCAGGTATGAATCATCCCTTCTGTCTTATTAGTTAATGTCAGGGTAATTGCAGGTTTTTTAGAGCAGGAATGTTCCCAGATAATTCCTTTATTTGGAGCTTTTGGGGGAAGATGGGGTGGTGAAGGTGTAGCTTCTTGTGAGTTAGCATGGTGTTAACGTGCTAACAACGGGGTCCTTGTCTCCTGATTTTCAGTCCTTTGTTTGTGTGTGAGAGCTCCGAGGCTTTTATTCTGCAGAAGATTGCAATCAGATGTGAGGTAAAGTGCACCTCCACACCTCCTGTGTGTAACACACACCTAAGTATGTGATACCGAGGCTCCAGCGTGCACTCAGGGTATTGTGTTCCACGTGTCCTTCTGCTCTGCTTAAAACTAAACTTGCTAAAGAAATTATTTAAAGTCTTTATTTTCACTGTAGGTCAGCAATAGAATTCACACACAAAAAAAGCAGCCAACTGAGGTTTTTTGAATTATTTGCTTACTATCCTTTTGACTCATTTGCAACCTGTTCTGGTTTTTGTAACCTGGCTGCTGCTATCTCTGAATTCTTTTTGACATCTCTGGTATGTTGTGTATGTGCCTGATATGGAGGATTTGGAGTAATTTTTATCCAATACTCTGTTTGCTTTGGGTCATGCCCTTTTTAGGCAGAACACCAACATTTTACTAGCTACGTGTGGTAAAAATCACAATTTGTCTAGTCTCCATCAAATGCTCATCCTTTTCTTGGCACTCATTTGAGTCTCCTGCCTGCCCCCACTCTATCATTGCCTTAATAAGCAAAATGTTTTAATAAGTGTTTGCTTTAGAGATGATTTAGGAGACTGAGCTTGAGTGGATTTGCGAGCTGGGTTTTTTGTTGAATGATTATGTTGATTACAAGCAAGTCCTACCCCTGAAAGACGTGTCGGTGACTAATTTTTTTTTTTTTTCATATTTTCTGAACTTTGCCAAATTCAGAAAATCCAGGTTCTACACCCTGGATAGAGCCCTGATTTAAAAGACTGTTGCAATCAAGATTTGAGCCTTGCTCATGCAGGTGAACCTTCTGAATGCTCTGGAGGTGGTGGCTGCTTGCCTCTCTCTTCAGGTGGGAGCAGGGTGGACTGAGATCAGCTCCCCAGAGCTGGGCTGCACGTGGGCTGTGCTGAAAAGCAGCAGCAGATCTTTGTGGTGTTCACATCCCAGTGGCATTTTCACTTCCTGCCCGAGCAGCTGGGGGTGTGAAGGCTGCTCAGTCGTGTGTGGGTGAGCCACAGTTGTGTAACAACCTCTGCACGCTGTTCTCAAGGGCACTGGTAGTTCTTGGAACCAAATTCCAGGTAGTCACATACCACAGGATGTCACATACCACGGGATGTTAATCACAGTGCTGCTTTGAGCCACCACAGCAGTGCTGCCTCTCAATTCTGTCCCTTGCCCAGCGTGGTTGCTTCATGAGCCTGTGAGAATCTGCAGGAATCCCTGCACGGTTTGGGTTTGTCACCTTAGTGCTGATGAGCTCCCGTTCAATGGAACAATGAAACAGCCTTGGCATGCTCCAAGGTACAGCTTCTACCAGGTACAAAACTAGTTAGAGCTTTGGGGGAAAAAAACAACTTTTAACTGACTGTTTAATACCATGTCCAAATTGTTTGTTGTAGTTTTTAGTGTGCTTTTAATTCCATAACGTTTCTGGTTTAACATCAAATAATTCTGTTGCTTCCATATTCATGATGTAAGATATATTTTGTTGTAGTTTGGGGCAGAATTTCGACGATTTTCTCTGGAGAGATCCAAACCTGGCAAGTTTGAGGAGTTCTATGGATTATTGCAGCATGTGCACAAGATCCCCAACGTTGATGTTCTGGTGGGATACACGGACATTCACGGAGACCTGCTGCCCATCAATAATGATGACAATTATCACAAAGCAGTTTCTACAGCCAATCCTCTGCTCAGGATTTTCATTCAGAGAAAAGGTAAGAGCACTTGAAGAACGTGAACCATCTGTTTGTCCATTTACAGTGTGATGTATGGAGGAAAAAACCCCTCAGTCCTATTTCATCATGTCAAATTCCATAATAATTATGTGAATACTTTTCATGTATTCACAACTTGTCTCTCTTGCAAGGGCTTCCTCAGGCAACCTATTTATACTTCGTGATTTTTTGGTTATATTTAGTTGAGTTAAACACAAGTTAAATCTCTAGCAAATGCTTCTTCCTGGTTTTATGTAAGCAAATGAAAATAAACTTTCAACCTCTAAGGTGTTCTGCTCTGTGTGTTGGATACTTTTCACTTAAAATTCGTATCTTGACCAGACAAGAAGATAAACCATTACAGGATGGAAAGTAATATTAAAAATGTTATTACATGAAGTATTATATGCAATATTAAAGTATGAATTCAAGACTAACTTTGTAATATGCTACTCTTATCACACTCTCCTAATAAAACATCCTGAAGTTTTCAATTGAGAAACTTATTTCAGTTAGCAAACCTCAGGAGTGAGGGCTGCTTGCTTGGTTGGTTTGCCTTTAAGAGTAGTGTGTCTGCTCTGGTTGCGTGTTCCAACTGTCTGCTTTTGTTCATGAAGGGAAAAAAATCCAATTAGAAGTTTGGATTTGTTCTTGTAGTGATGTTCCTGGTTGTTGCTAACACAGGCATCTTTTCCTTAGAAAATGCTTGGGCATCAGAACCTTTTATCAACTCCCACTCCAAAAAGTGAACAACTCCTCAAGAGCCTGCCACAAACCCAGTATTCATAACCAGTGTGGCAGCTTGGCAGGGGCTGAGTGCTGCCAAATGTTTGTTGTGTTTGTGTTGATAGTATGGATGGTAAGGCCTGTGTTCTCAGTGCTGGAATGCCAAAGGCATGAACCACTTGCTTTTGCAGAACCTGGAGGGAGACAAGGCCTGTGATTCCATCTAATCCCCTACAGTAGCCATATGACAGGCAGGGATAAGCCACTTTGTCAGACTGGGATTATTCAGTTTATATTTTAACACCATATGTTTTTAGATTGTTCCTGCTGTGACAGGTCTGATGTTGCCTGTTCTAGTGTTACATTTGTAATGCTTTTTTAATTCCCTACCATCATTTCCCTTGATTTGATCCAGGTGGATTATTTGTTACTACTCTGGTGCCAGGAGTTGATGTAATGCACAAAAGTAGAAGATTAATCCATTTTAGTTATCAGAACAAGAATGGATGAGCAGGAAAAGCTGAGTAGAAAGTACCAGGTGTCAGTGCCTTCCCTTGGACACAGGAGCCTCCTGCCTGTGGAGTTTGAGGGGATAAAGAGCCCAGGCTGGCACCACAGTCCCCACTGCACTTTGTTGGGAATTAGTCATGATCACACTGATCATATCTGTTGATGAAATTGAGGCTTTGCCTTCACTGACATCTTTGCCATATAGAGTAGATATACAGGAAACAGAGAAATAACTTTATTTTCTGTTTTATTTGTGATGATTTGCCTGTAACCAAGGCTGGATTGGTGGAGTTAGGGATGGTTCATATTTTGTGCAGCATTATTTCTTTAAGTGTGCTTAATTCATGGATTGCAGAAACCTTATTGGCTCTGAAATGGAAAAGAAATATCTGAGCAAATATCTGCTATTGATGGGGCTGCTTTCATCTGGGCTGGTTTGGAACTAGAATAAGTGACACAAGTTACTTTTCCACCTGCAAGGCTGCTTGTGGTTTTCATGCATTCTCTTAAATCAGCTGAAAAGTTCTTGTGGGTTTTGTAATGGAACTTTGATTTCTTTTATGTTTCCAGCAGCAGTAGTTGGGAATTTAAGATCTTTGAAAAAAAGCCACTGTGGGGAAGAGAGAAAGTGTTTTGATGCCTTATAATATGTGAGATTTTTATCATATTGTCTTAACTATTTAGAAACTACACGCAATTTGTGCAAAGCTAACTTGAGGTACAAGCAGGCTGCAGTGAAATCGAATGTAAATAGTGTTAACTTCTGAGTGTACTGCATCCAGGGAACACCTTGAGGGGTTGAAATGGGAGCTGCAAGGTGGTTTTGCTTTTATTAAGTGATGGTTGTGGTAAAGGGACTCCAAAATTTGGGAAATGTTACGTCAGAGTAAGAACTCTTTTCTCTCCTGTTTGATTTTTTGGTTCCTTATTTCTGAAAGCTCTGTTTGTCCTAAACATTTATGTGGCTTGGTTGATTTGATAAAAAACCTAGAGGTCCTGTAATGAAATCACATTATTTGCCTTAGACTTCTCTAATTGTATTTCACCAAATTCCTTTACAATACTTTATAAACTGCTGCAGTGCTAAATCTAAACAGGGCCCTGGTGTTGCACAAGTCAGGATTGGCTGTCAGCTTGCAGAAAACATTCCTCACTGGAATTTCATTCTGCAGTTTAACAGATTAACAGGTACTGTTGACATCTGGTATTTAAAGGTTAAACTGATGTATTGTGATTAAATCCAGATGTATGGGAGTCACTCTGTCTGTGAGAAAAACCTTTCTGAAGAGAAAATGGAGGGAGCAGTCTGCACAGGCTGCAGGGCAGCTTGAAGTGGGGAACTTTGCATTGTAAATACGAGAACAGTAGAGATAACAGAAGATACATTCCATTATAATATCCCTAACAGTCCCTTGCAGCATTCTAAATTACAGTATCCAGCTCCTGCAAGTTCTGCATGGATGTGGCTGTGTTTAGTGAGAAGTGGATTCTATGATTAATCCACTTGTGCCTCTTGAGAGAGACTTTGTCACTGAGGAGCTTTACTTTGGTGAGAAGTAAGAGCAATTGGCTTTTAAAACAGCTCTTTGTGGACTAGCCTAGCTATTCTGAGGCCTCTTCCTGAAAACACAGGTTGGTTTTTTGTTGTTGTTGTATTTTGTGACTAAATAAGAGGAGATTTGTTGGGTCGTATTTAAAATTGCTAAATTGCATCTCTGTTCAAATACACTAACTGCTTGGGGGCTATGAAAGTTTAATTCTCAAGGGCTAACTCTACATTGATTTGCAAATGAGTCAGGAAAATATTTTAAAAATCTGTCTTCAATAACATTAAATTGCAACCAGATTTGGCATTTGTGGGCTTTTGTTCTCAATTTCATGTAATAAGTCTGTACAGATTGGAGCCACCTTGAGCTTGAAGCTGCTGGGGGGAGAAATCCTTCCTGCACCGTGTGGACGTTCTCCTTCACACTGTCTGCACTTAACACCTTGTCCTTTGGCTTTAGGCCAAAATATTTTTGCCAGGGCTTTAAACTGATTAGTGAGGTGCCAGAACAAAGATGCCTTTGTACTTGAGAGTATTGCTTTAGAAAACTTGTTCAGCATTGGAAGAGAGGTTACCCAGAGTGTGCTGCTCTGCTGAGATTTGGGGAGATGAGTTTATCAACCTTTCACTATTTTTTTTTCCTCTCAAATTCTCTAACCTTAACTGTCTATCTTAAGGTTCGTGCTAGTTCTGAATTATTAAACTATTAAGAGCAGTTATAATGAAAAAATAACTTACTCTTTGGTGTGTCAGAGTTTCTTAAATGTTTTGATATCTGGCTTGCAGTTTTGGGATGCTTTTATTTCAGCCATGTGTTCTGTAACTTAAGAAAGTTACTAAAAAGAAAAGCACCTGCTCAATTTAAGATTTCTGATTGTATATTTGTCCTCTGAAAGAGACTTGTAAAGTTCCTCTCTTTTCCAAGAAATGTTTTTCTGATCTTAGTTTTTGTTTAAAAACCCTTTTGAATCTGTTATTTCATGTACAGACATTTTCATAGTATTCCTTTCAAAGCCAGTCCTCTTGGAGCTGATTTTCATGTTTCTTTGCTAACTGGAAAAATTGATTTGGACAGAAATTGCCAACTGATAGTTGTGGAAGGCAGGCTGGGAGGTGATTTCTGTGAAGGAAGTTGGGAACAGTTCTAAATCTAACTTGAGTGAAGAGCACAAACTGTCTTTGATAATTTACAAGAAATGATAGATCTACTTGGATGTAATAAATGTGTTTGTATATCCAGTTCATGGCAGACTTCCTGCAGGGTGTGTGGCCTGCCGTGAAGGTGAAGAAGCCTTACAGGGATCACTGAATGCTTTACATGCTTGATCTGACAGAATGGGTAAAACACCCCAGAGTCTGTCTGATTCTCTGAATTTGTGCACTTTGAATTTAGGGAGAAAACCCCACCAGTTGATTACCTTTAAATGTCGCAATGCATTTGGGAGAGCACTTGTGAGAAAATCAGTCCTGACAAAGCTTTGCTGTCCTGTTCTCTCGTGTCTTTCTCTAAACCAACTGTTGCACTAAAAGCAGCAGGAGCAGCGTGCCTGGCTGGCACCAGTCTGTGGGGACTGTGTCCTGGAGCTGTCAGCAGCACCTTGCACTTGAGCAGTGATGAGTGCAAGTGTTAGCTTGTATTTAAAGCAAGACCTGTCTAGGATCTGATTTCACATTTGTCCTTTCCAGGTTGTTTTGTAAACAGTTGTAGTTCTAAATAAAGAGAGACTTTATTGCACCTCATTGAATTGCAAAAATCCTTTCAATGAAACACCAGATGTCTAACTGGAAACTGGTTGGATGGGTTGTCAGGAGAGATAAGGGCAAAACTTCTCTTTTTTCTTTGGTCATAAGTTTTTAGCAAACATGAAAAGAATTGCTCCATGTTGTCTGAAAAGTCAGCATGTTAGTTTGTCAGCAGTGGAGTGCAGGGTTTAACCAGCTGATCTCAGACATCCCAAAGGGCCTTCTGAGAGAGAAGGCTCAATTTGCATTTTTGTAGGTGTTTCACTTCAGACACAGTTCACCTGTTAAAATGCTTTGGCTGGGGAGGTTGAATTGATTTTTAATGCACGAACTCTTCAACACAACTTGCCTAACACTCTTAGACATGTGAAGATCAGATTTTAAGCTATTTTTAAAGCCTTTGTGCTTGATGTTTAGATCTTATGTTATATTAATTAAACCTCCAATTACAATGTAACTGAGATTGCTGTGGAAGTGACTTCAGGCTATAGTAGGGCTGTGTCAATCAGGTATCTTCAGAAATAACTCCTGGTTGTGTGAATTAAACTGTTGAACAATTTTAGCTGTAAACATGGATGCAAAAGATGCTCTGTGTTTAGCAAACAGCTAAGCAAGAGCTTTGCCTTTCTTATGGTGTAATTCTTTTTTTTTTTTTTTAACAAAGGAAATAAAGAAATGTAAATGAGGCCATCATCAGGACACATTTTTCTAAAACATGTTGATGAACTATTGTGTACACACAAGCCAGGAGTTGACAATAAATCCCTTTGAGGTTTTTTTGTGGGCTAATTTAAACTTGTTTCTTTTCCTCTTGTCCTTTATCTTTTAGAGTAGCAGGTCCAAGGCTGCCTTCCTAGAGCAGGCAGAGGACTGTTGTTGTTTTCCCAGCCCTGAAGGCTGGGAAGGGAGGAGTTGGTGTTACGTGCTGCAGTAGTGCTAGCCTGTTGCTCCAGGAATACTTTCTCTGTTCTATTTTGCTTAAAGCATCTGAGGAGTCCAAATCTGAGGGGTTCATGTCTGTATGTCTCAGCCTCAGGAACAAGTGCACTCATTGATTTCCTCAGCAGCTGGCAGCTGTCCTGAAATGCCACCAGGGCAGCATTGCCACAGCCAGCCCAGTGCACAGATTGAAATGTATAGCCATTCTTCCACTTCCTTGGCTGTACCAATGGCCTCTGAATGGGATAATACGAAGAAATCCCAACTTCCCTGGGTCCCAGGGTTAGTGCAGTCCAGTTCTGCATGATTATTGGGGGTTTTCCCCTGCAGAACAAAGATTTGTGCAATGAGTACGAGTGTAAATCTGAGGAAGATCAGATCTGAATGTATTTAGGTTCATTCTTTTTGATGAGTTATTGCATATTAAAAAGAAAACTGGGACCTTTGGTAAATAAGCATTTCAGAAATCAGTATTGCTTTCACAGAACACATTTTCTCATCCCTTACAAGTAGTTGTAGGAGTAATATGTTTTCTTTTGGGTTTTTTTTTAAGCTCTAAGCCACTTGCCTATTCCTGCATCAAGTTGTGGCAGTTACAGCATTGCTTGCATGAACAATTTTGCTTGAAGTATTTGTGTGCAAGGTCTCTTTGTTTCTGCTCCACAGCCATTTTACCTACGTGGTGTGGGGGCAGGGAGGAGTGCAGAATGGAATAAGCTTTCTGGAGTTTGAATCCAGGTCACTTGGCTGGCTCCCAGTAGCTAGGCAATAATAGGCACGCTGGCTGCTTTCCCTTTTTCATTCTTTCTTTTCCAATGATCTGAAACCTGAGGAGAGAAAACTAGCAAGTGGAATTACTCTGAATAAAATTAAAATGTTTCTAGGAATGTACTCACTCTTTCCATTCTACCCTTTCTCAGGCAGCTGTAGCTCTTTGTGTCTGCTGCTGCTAACTTGCTTCAATTTCTTTTCTGCACGCTCTTCGCTTCGGTAGAAGAAAACCAAAAGTATTCCAAACTTTGAATCTCATAGCATTAAAGCTTTTGTTGCATGAGTGGAGAGAAGGGTTTCTATGACGGGTTTCTGTGATAGTGAGGCTAACAGCTTCTGGCTGGGCAGTTTGCCTGTGCTGAGCTGACATGGCCGAGTGTGACCTGCTCTGATCCCCCTGTGCTCTGTCTTACAGAAGATGCAGACTACAGTGCCTTCGGGACAGACACCATGACCAGGAAGAAGAACGTCTTATCCAACGTGCTACGTCCAGACAACCACAAGAAGAAGCCCCACATTGTGATCAGCATGCCCCAGGACTTCAGGCCCGTGTCGTCCATCATAGACGTGGACATTCTGCCCGAGACCCACCGCAGGGTGCGGCTCTACAAGTACGGCACCGACAAACCCCTGGGCTTCTACATCCGCGACGG